>JAQBSW010004889.1:0-63547 GCA_029291075.1 Eudiplozoon nipponicum | reverse complement strand
ATCACCAGCGTAGGTATTGACAGCCGACAGAGCGCACACGTATTGACAGCCGACAGAACGCACACGCGTGAAGCAGGTAGAAGGCAAATGCCACAACTGACTTGCATGGTAAATTACCGTGCTTAAATAGCATGCAATATGTGTACTTGCATACTATTGGTTAAACGTGGTTAAACGTGGTTAAACGGCAATTTGCTTTTTTCTCATTGGTGCAACGTAAATAAATTTGAATTTAATTTACGCAATATGTCGGTGATTGATTTGTGTCGTTACACATGCATCGTGCTTTTATAAATGTTAAGTCACACGCAATTGGTCGATGGTAATTTTGCCCGTTCTCATTGGTCTAGCGTATTTAAATTTGAATTTTAATTTGCTAGTATGTCAGCGAATTAATCTGTGCCGATAAAGTAGTACCTGTACAAAGCGCGGGCTAATCTCAAATTGCCAAACTCTTAAAAAACAAGGTTTGTTGAAGTCAAAAAAGAAAACAGTTGTCTTCGAAAATCTAAATTCAACAATTGTAAAATAGATTAAAATATTTTTATAACTAATTTTGTTTAAGGAACTAATTTGAACTTCAAATGCTACGTAATAATAAGAGATTAATTTTTATATCGAAAGTTATCGACAGCCCAGTAACTTCTCCTGGTCACTGCATATTATTGTCACATAAGAGGCGGAGTCACGTCTCCTTATCGCAGGTGGCGGTTACACTGGAATTGATATATACTTAAAGCTTTGCTCCATATCATTTTATTTTACTTAATTTGTTTAAATTGTGAAACATTTACTAAATGGCAGTACATTCGGTTGGTAATTTTAGTTACTTTTAATGATATTATTGCCATACTTTGAATATTGTTAAATATGATATGTAAAATCTTAAATCAATTTCATTTGCTAAATTTCAGACATTGAACCCGGTTTTATTTCCAATATTTGCATGTCTGACTTTTTGGTTTATTATCAGCCTGACTATCAATAATAATAATACTAATTATTTGGCATCAACATCCAAATATAACATAGCTAAATATCTTTTCAATCATTAACGTAGGTCAACTATGGTTGTAATTCTAATTATTCACTATGTGACTGGTAATGGAACAATATATAAGGATAAAAATTAACGTGGTGTGGAATATGTAAAATCTAATAATAAGTTCTGTAAATGTTGAGATTGATTTTAGAAATAAAGTGTTATAGAGACTTGTTATGCATTATCGTTGTTTACTAAAACTTCTGAGTAACTGTCAGTCTAAATCCATTTTGTGGCGGCCCATCAAATTGCTTAACACTGAATGTGATGAGCATTATTTATTTATGTATAATATTCTTGAAGAACATTTTACGCGCAAGTTCCACAATACGTTAAAAATTGAAAAGCTTGTTTATGTGCTATCCTAACATGTTTTTGTTATTATGTATTATGTGCTAGCAACATGAACGCACCAAAAATGTTTCAACGGTTAGAACAGAAATGTATACGTTGGTTCAAAGTATTTCGGATTTACACTTAGACTAATAGAATAGCTTTTCAATGCATTAGTAGGATGAACCGTGAATGTATTGATTCGTATTATATCAGTTTGACTAGGTAGTTACTGATTTATTTGCTGAAAATAATATTTACATTTGGCCTCTTGTTGAATAGTCTCAAATGTCGCTTACAGTTATGCTATTAATCACAACTCTTAAAAAAATGACATTTTGTTGTAGTTTTGAGCTAGCTGCTGGCATAATAGCTGACATCAGCACTGTAAATATAAATTTGGTTCAACATCAGTGATCTCTCAGCTGTGAAGAATGTCCAGCCACTGCATTTGAATTTTCGACTTGTAGACTAGCTTGACACGCATGACGATTATGCTCCAAATAATGGCTGTGTATTCGAGAATAGGTGTTATATGTATTTAAAAGACTAATTTTGGGCTGAGTTGTCTTTTTTCCGCAATAACAGCTTGTTTAAACTTTAAATGTATTGTTAGTAATATGTTTTGTAGTCAGTTTATTTGTATGAATCACTCTCTAGATGTCTTAGCTTTTAAAAAATATTTTTCCTGTGTATTGTGTCGTCGTGAGTAGTACTTTCCTTCCAAATTTTAAGAAAGCGTATCTAAGTTTGATGATTTGAAGTGATGGATTTTGGAGTATGATGTGGATGGTCTGGAGGTCTTAATGGATATTTTGCAATTATTTTGCTTTACTTATTGGGCTAACTTGGTAAATTATTTAAGTATCATCCGTATATTTGATACTTTTACCATATTTTTTATTTCTAATATGAGTACTATAAAAAGGAGTTCCTAGTTTTGACTCTTTTGGATTTCAGCATTTATAGGAAGTGAAAAGGGTAAAGGGTAGAGTGCCGTCAGGCGTGACGGTGGATTGTTCATGCGATAGGTGTTTAGTGTGATTATGCCGGTATCGTGTAAATCCATGTTAATTGGATCCTTAAGACAAAGACAGCGGTTAAATAAGTTCATAGATTATATTCTACATAACTTTAGCGAGCGCCTGGAGATTAGCTTCTTCTTAATACACGGATTGGTGAATTTTTTGTCAAAAAAGTGTAACACGTTTCAGCTAAGATAAACTGGGGCGTAAACAGTCTTAATGTTTCTATAGGAGTCTGATAAGATAGCTTTCTCTTCCATATCTGTCAAGTTCATGCCTAAAACTCAATTTATTGAATTATCAGTGTCCTCAAATTTAAGATTAGCCTCCATGTCAATCACACTTAAATATATAATTAATTAATCAAGTAATAGGCGAAGGACTGTGTACTTCTTACGCAACACTGCACCCGAATATATAACCTGGAAATAGATTAAACGTAGAAAACAGAATTTTACAATTACCTGTTCCTGAACGATCCCAATATGCACAAATGAAAGCGGAAACTCGCTATTGAAGACTTATATATCTTAATTTACAAAATATGTAAACCCGAGCTGAGAAATAAATTGGCAAATGAAGCTTGCTGGAAAATGTCACGCCTGCCAGTCACAGAAAACTCGAATGAAGCACAATTCAAATGTATATATACTGCAAAGTATTTAAACAAAGAATGTACTATACATTAAACGAATATTTTCTTATAGTTAGACGACAATTGGTTGCGTGGGCGGTGATAAAATTTACTGTAATCAAGGTTGCGAACTTGATATAAACACCTGACCCATTAAGTTCTTACATTTAGTCAGTATAAACTGAGAATCGTATAGTGTAGAAAAGGAAATTCATCCAGTAGACCGGTTTCGTCCTTATTAGGAACTCATCATGTACTGGGTAGAATTTGCCGCGGACAGAGCTCGAACCTGGGCACGCCTGCTTCGGAATCTGGTGCTCTAACCACTGAGCCACCCTGCTGCAGCAAATTCTGTCCAATACATGATGAGTTCCAATAAGGACGAAATCGGTCTACTGGATGAATTGCCTTTGCTAAACTAGAGAATTCTTAGTTTATAATGACTAAATGTGAGAACCTAATGGATCAGGTGTTTATATCAAGTTCGCAACCTTGATTTTCGCGAATATTTTCTTTTTTAATAATATTCGTTCCATTCAATTACGGTGGTTTAGATTTGCCAGTAATTTTTACTTTAATTTTGTCTTAGGAAATATATTCCTCTACAGTGGAAAAATACTTTGCAATTCATAACGGCTTTCTGTACTTGATGATGATGATGATGATGGAACAAAATAAATTACGTTAAATGTTGAAGTTTAATTTAATTATTGAAAAATCCTTCGTGCAAGAAATGTGAATGGTATTCTTTCGATGATTGTCAATGCTAAGTTAAACTTTTTTAATTGTCAACCAGTCGGAAATGGCAGTGCAGACCAAATCAGAAACGTAACATGTCATCTCAGAGCTTACAATCTGAATTGAGCACATTTAATTTTTCATTCCTAGCATAAGATGTAGTAAGCGATTAAATTTCCTCTAGAACTTTTTTAAGTTATTAACACCAAAACACCTACGTTTGACTTAGTAGAAGGAATGCGTTCTCAGATCGTAAGCCGCCGTATTCGATGGATTTCTTTTGAATTTTGCATGCTCGTTGCCACCCAAACGAATGAAAGAATGTCGTTGTGATGCCCATTCTCAACTAATGGATACAAGAACTATTGTCAAATATATTTGCATTAGTTTGCTCTGAGTTGCATCAAAATTGGTCATTAACATTGTCACTATGAGGATTTGAGAAGGACAAAAGAAGCGAACTAGATCAACTCAAGCAAGGTTTCGGTTGGAACTGTGATTCGTGGACCAAATTTATGCACTGATACACACAAGGGTTTTGAATTGTGAGTGTCTGTGATGATACAAGGTGGATCAGCTTCTGCGAAAATTCGAAACGTTTTAGTCTTGGTACAGCTGTTTTTGACAAATTATGAAAACATCTTTCGAATCGGTCGTTATTTGAATAAATATCAAGTAAAGTGTGTCCAACTCAAGCATACTATGTGTTATGCTACGGAGACTTGGAAAATAACCCGTTATAGTTGTTAACGCCTGGACGATTTTGTATCTAGACGTATTCGCTTTATTTGATCTAATTCATTGCCAGCTGATCCTCATGTGGCATTAATGGAGAGCGAAATCCTTGTGTGTGCAGTAGCACATATATTTGACGTACGAAGAAACAATTGATTAACAGAATCCAGTAACATTTACCACAGAAATTGATTAAGAAAGTTTTAGCACTGCCATGAAAATCAGATATTTCCGATTATATTTTG
The DNA here is from genome assembly GCA_029291075.1 of Eudiplozoon nipponicum. Lineage (NCBI taxonomy): Eukaryota > Metazoa > Platyhelminthes > Monogenea > Mazocraeidea > Diplozoidae > Eudiplozoon > Eudiplozoon nipponicum. The sequence goes on along the minus strand of JAQBSW010004889.1, from coordinate 58,795 downwards.
GAAACGGGGTACACAGTCAATTTGACCAATTTCCCAATTCTACATAAAGCAAAATCAGAGAAATTATTATATATTTATGAATCCCTTTATATAAAACAACAAACATCTGGCCTAAATATTCAAAAGCTTCATCAAATTGATATTCTAATCAACTGGCCATGAATCACAAAACCCAACAACAATTTACTATCATCCAGACAAGACCAAACACCACCTCGACCAGACTCAACAACAATTCGATAGGATTGGCCATAAACCGAAGAGAAAATACAGCTGCATATACGGAGACAAAAATTTCGAAACAATATGGGCATTCAACACTACAATCAGCACTTGCGTTGTTGCCAAGTGGAGAGAAACAATTAAGTGACAAAGTGAAATGAAAGACTACCCACGGGAAATTAACATTCATACATGTAACAGCCAACAATGCGAACAGTTAGTTAACTCTTAACCCATCAATACAAGAATGAACAAATCCCAGAAATCACGTTGCAATATAGCGGGAAAGACCTTTACATGAAACCAGGCACACACGCATACAAAATTACTAATCAGCCTAAACAATAACTAGAAGTAAAACCGGGTCATATTTGTTGCCACCCACATAATAAAATGAAAACCCAGGATGCATATAAATGAATGATTGTAAAGTAAAATTTAGTAGTCTCGAAATAGATTGCTATTATCCACTTTGTTAGTAATGTATTTTCTTCATAATAATAAATATACTATGTAATATTCAAGGCAATGGATATATATATATATACAGGGTCCACACCTAAATTTAAAAATACTTAGTTTAACCAGGGAAATTGTTAAAACTGGAGTATGTGAAACATGCTCTAAAATCATGCATTCTAGCATCTAAAACAGAGTATTTCAAATTTAATCCATGACGTCTTTTCATAACTCATTTCATTAGTGCATCCTAATAAATTATCTGAGAATTCACTATTACATATATTGATTTGGAGACTAATGGCAAGATTTGATTATGTTTGTGTTGTTCACTGATATCTGGGTAGATAGTTTTCATCAGCTTCAGCTGGCAGACAATCTAAGCAAAGGAAAATTGAACATTAGCCATCTCCCCTACAAAGGGGCGACCTAGTATTCTTTTACAGTCCACATATAACCATGAACGAGATGAATTATAATGATTAAATACTGTATCGGTCTTCACGCAGTATAAAAGCGGTCGCCTTATCTGCTGAGTCGTGGATGGTGGATAAGCGAAATTAGGCCATTGTAGACATTTTCATCTCTGATTCTAACTCTTTTCCTTCTCTTTACTCTTCTCAATCTATCAGTCCGACATCGAATTGCCAAATATCGAAAATAGTTCAAGCAGACTTCCAGTCATTAAACTTAGGTTATGTTTTAACGTCCGCGAATTTAGTGTGCGAACATTGAAACAAACTGTAACAAAAGAATCCCTCGCACGTACTTTGGATAGGTTCTAAATCGATATATGTTGCATATCTGAAACTAGAATGCAGGCTAACATGAGCATTACATCATCCTTATCTATACATCTACTAAAAAGCAATGCCAGAAACCGTAATCAACGTTGCCTTATCGTTGTATATGCAACTCTTCCCACCAATTCATCATGTCCAGCCACACAAAAGTCAAGTGACTAATGTTTCACTGCCATATAACCATAAGGAGTGCAAGTTGTACTTGTCCCACCAATTGCTGCATAGACAACAGCAAGGACTGTTTTACACTGACCTAAGCTCTTTACTAAGTATAGCAAGAAATTCGAATATAATCTTGGTTATGGATAATTTAAATGCTCAAGTTGGTAGTTTAATCAACATCGAATTTCATTTAGATGGAAGATGCACTTCAAGCTCGATGCGCAACAATAATTTTGAACAACTGTTGGATTGCTGTGTGAAACATAAATTAGCACAAAAGTCAGACGTAAGGCGTTGCGCCACATGTCATCCTTCAGTCCCCGGGCAACGATTGACTCAAATTGATAATTCAGCAACTAGTTACAAAGTCTTTGCATCCAGGATTATCATCGTCATGCACAATAATACAAAAACAATTAGTAACTGTTTCATTGTCATATAATTACAAGAAGAGAAAAAAACTAGATTTTTTAAATAACGCCAAAAGTAATAATATAGACAGACAAATTATTAGAGATACTTATGATAGAGAGGAAGTATCTAATTACTATGAGTATATTGATCAAAATAACACACAGAAGTTAGACAAACTGAATTTCTATACAACAAAATTATGTCCAGGTCAGCTTTAAGGTACGGAAAAATCGGCAATACATATTCCTTGTGGTTTTCACTGTATCACGTCATAAACACAACCAAACCTAGTAACTACCTCTGCCCATCTAAGAAAATAAAGCTTTGAAATTGATTCTTATATAAATCTGTAACAAGATCGATACTTAGCTCGGTTAGATGCCATGTAGCGCAGCGTTTCCGACCAAGAACACTTAAAAAGATTCGGAATATGCACTTATCTGTAGTCGATTTTCACTCATGTTTTGCGGAAAAATAACTACGGAGAAATCTCAATTAGGTGTAATCAAACTCGTATGCCTGACAGAAATATGCAGATAGCGAAAATTCAAATTTATTTTGAACGGAGATAAGTTCCACTAGGCACAATGCAGTCACTGCTGTATGTGGCATTGTAGGCTCCCTTAGAAACAATCATCGGATCTCTGTAAAATCTATGGAGAATCATGAATATATGCGTCAAATTGCAGCTAGCACGCGTATGGCGCGTAGCCCTAAAAATTCCGACCTGATGACCAGCGAGCACAAGCTAGTCAGCCTGGTAATACTAGCATAAACCTTGCCGGGTCTAAAAGGGACGGCCATCATCCCGTTTCGTGTGAAGCTTCGATTTTGATCTGACTACGCAGTAACATTTATTGTTAAATTTGCTTGACGGAATAAGAGCAAGCGTGCCAGATGCGTAGGACAAGTTTTGACGGCTGAAGGAAACTTTGGCCACTGACATCTGGGCAGATAGTGCTCATCAGCCTTGATTGGTCTACTATCTAGGACAAGGAAAACTCCTAATACAAACCATCCACACTAGTAATGGGCGACCTAGTGTTCTTTTACAGTCCACATACAATCATGAACAATATGTTCTGAATCACAGTAACAAGCACAGCAAACGGGCAGAATGATTAGACAAGTCAGAAGAAAGAGTTGCCTAAAATATTAGGCTTTATTCATCATATAATGCAGATATACATGCTAAAAGACAAAACAAAACATGCTAGTATACGAACGGTGTGAATATAAATGTGTGTACAAATAAACAATCATATCATTCTCCTCCACTGCGATTTGTAGCGTAGCGTCAGAGTCGGAACAAGACTGTTATAGTAACAATTCAAAGAGGATTGAGAAAACATAGTATTTAAACATTTCCACTTCGTAAGTTATAAGGATGAACACGTTGTTGTTGATTGATAAGGTTTTCGAGATTCTCTGATAGGTCACGAGCATTTGAGTTATCCGTAGATTCACCATTTGCCTTAACATTATCAATATCGGTATCGTCATTATAGGAGGTTTGTTCATCAGCAACAACCGGTTCATTTTCACAGAGTCCCATATTAGTTCCAGCTTCATTCATCAGTGCGTCGGAGCCTTTCGGGGCTAATTGACGGATAGATACTGTATCTTCTCTTCCATCAGAAAAACGAACATGCGCATAGTTAGGATTGCAATGAATTAGTTCAACTTCTTCCACAGAGGGGTCATATTTAGAAACTCTAGCATTCTTCTTGAGTAAAACTTTGCCAGGAACAGTAAGCCAGGTTGGGAGTGTGGTACCAAAAGTCGACCTTCTATTGTGTCGAAAAAGACGCTCGTGAGGGGTTTCGTTGGTAGATGTGCACAATAATGAACGGATTGAATGTAATGCGTCCAGCAGCACGCATTCCCAGTTTTCAACTGAAAGCCTTTTTGATCTGAGAGCGAGAAGGATCGATTTCCATAAGGTACCATTCATTCTTTCTACCTGTCCATTTCCTTTGGGATTATAAGGAGTCGTTCTACTCGAAGCTATACCTTTTTCCCGAAGAAAATTTTGTACCTCGGTCGACATGAAGGAAGAACCTCTGTCTGAGTGAATGTACGAAGGCATCCCAAACATTGCGAATATTTGACACAGGTGAAGTATGACGGTGTGACTGCTAAGGTCAGGACAAGCAAATGCAAAGGGAAATCGAGAATATTCATCGATGACCGTCAGTAGATAACGATTACGAGTTGATGAAGGAAGAGGTCCTTTAAAATCGATAGATAACCGCTCAAACGGTTGGGTAGCTTTGATTAATTGGCCTTGAATTGCCGAAGGAAATCTGGGCTTGATTTCAGAGCACACTTCACAACTCAAGGTCATTTTTCGAATTTCATCAATAGAATATGGTAAATTACGAGATTTCACAAAGTGGAGCATACGAGAAATTCCAGGATGACAAAGAGAATCATGTATTTGTTTTAAATCCAGTCCATTTAGAAGCGCACCACAACAGGATCGACTTAGTGCATCTGCTGCTTTGTTATCTTTTCCGGGTCTATAGACAACATCGAAGCTGTAAGGTGATAATTCCATTTTCCAGCGCAAAATTTTATCGTTCTTCACTCTTCCTCGATTTTGATTGCCAAAAATAAAGGAAACAGATCTTTGATCAGTGACAAGTTTGAAATGATTACCCAAAAGTAAATGCCTCCATTTTCGAATAGCTTCAACCACGGCATAGGCTGCTTTTTCAACAGCTGAATGATGTTTTTCAGATGGCGTCAACGTCCGAGACAAAAACGCCACAGGTCTTCCATCTTGGTTCAAAGTGGCAGCAATAGCTACGTCCGAAGCATCAGTTTCGACGACAAACGGAATATCACAACGAATAGAAGCTAAAGTTGCTACGGCTAATTCTTTTTTAAGATCATCGAAATTTTGTTTCACAGAGACGGGCAAAGGAAAAGTTCGATTATGAACGAGTGAGTGAATTTTATCGGAGAAGTTGGAGATCCACGGCGAATAATAAGCGAAAAATCCCACAATTCTTTGTTGCGATTGCACATTCGACGGTGGTGGGAGATCTTGTAAAGGCTTTAATCGGTCAGGATCAGGTTTAATTTTTCCATTCGATATTTGAAAACCAAGAAGAGTAATTTCTTTAGTTGCGAAAATGCTTTTTGATTCATTTAAGGTCAATCCATATTTTTTAGCGGCATTAAGAAATTTGTTGAGATTTGTTTCGTGTTCAAGCGTATCTCTCCCGCAAACTGTCACATTGTCCACATAGACAAATGTATCTGTGAGATGTTCCTGTGCGATTATATGATCCATAGTTCTTTGGAAACATGAGACACCATTCGTCACTCCGAAGTGATTGGTGCTTACTTCAAGCTCGCAAACTTGATTTAAAGAATTATCACCAACACCCGCGCAATCAATTAATGTTAAATTTTATTGCCTATATATGTATATGTGGCGAAAGCTGCAAACAGTTAATGTTCGTAACTGCATAAAAATTGTGCGGCCGACATTTCCAGTCAAGTTCAATGTATGCGGGACTGCTAGAGGCGAGAGCCGCTTATCTAACTTTGATTTCCATATATATTCAATGCGGTTTGATTCTCGATTGTCAGTTTGCCGTCGTACTCTGATGATGGTCATGGAAGATCGAAACACGTCAGTGCGTTGCGACTGGCGGTAGTTTTATGTTGTTCGACGACTGGTTAAGTACAATGGGATTGGTGTTTACTTCAATCTCGCAAACTTGAATGATATATGTCATTTCCTATTTGCACACCTCAGACTTATTTCATAAATGAAGTAATCACGAGTGGTATTTTGGTTAGGAGGAGGGCAAAATTTTGTGATTACTCGAGTGCAAAATTTCACAGTAAAAAATTAAGAAATAGTAAAATTAAATTAGACCAGGATAGAGTTTCAATAGGATATAAAGTTAAAATAAAAATTACAAGGTGTCATAATAGAAATTGTAAAATTTCCTGCTAAGGAAAGATAATAGTAATAATACAAAGTAAAGGACAAGGTAATCAATCTATCCCTGTCGTGCAAAATGTTTCTTTTAAAGCTTATTTAGGTACAATATAGCATTTTATGGGCTGCTAATAAAGGGAAACAGCACCTTAATTCAGCAAACAAAGAAAAATTAATCTTTTCAAAAGTCACAGAATAAAACATTAGCAACAAGAGAGGATAAACAAAGTCAGATGATCAAAAGAATATGCAAAAAAAGATGCGATGCTAAGCACGAAAAGTTTGGTCTTTGTAAGAGACAATTACTATAAAATGCTCAAATCCGGACTATGCAGATCTGAAATAATCAAACAAGAACAAAAATGTGGACAAGAAACAAAAGTATAAACCTAACTCAAACAGATGGTGTGCTAAACTCATATAGGTAACTAGCTGACACTACATGAATGACCAATGTCACACATTAGGAAATATAGGTAACATGAAAAAACAGATTTAATAGCTCACCAAAAAAATCTCAAACCACCTACAAATGTAACATATGTAATACAACTTCAAAAAGCATTCATTCATTCACTTAGAAAGCCATGCACATTCAATATGTAATTTATGCCAAATCTTTTGTCAAGATTATACCAAAAATATTCAATACGTGCTTTTCTTCGGACCGAATTTTAAATGACATTAATATAAAATTATTATACTTTAATTAAATATCACATCTCGAGCTGGCATTGCATCATCGTCATCATCATCATCATCGCCATCCTGCACACTCATACAAAAGCCAATAATAACTAATGTTTCACTTCCATATAAGCATAAGAAGCTAACAATTAAAATTTTTATAAAGACAAAAATAATAATTTCGACACAAATTATTAGTGAGATTTACGAGATAGAGCACCTTTTCACTATGAGTATATTGATCTAGATACCTCACAGAAGTGAGGCAAACTAATCTTCTACACAAGGCAACATTAGCACTACAGCTTCCTTGTGGGTTTCACTAAATAAATAAAACCAAGCCTTGCAGCTGACTCTGCCTTACTAAGAAAAGAAAATTACGAAGATGATTATTCTAGGAATCTGCAACAAGATCGCCACTGAGCTCGATTCAATGCTATGTCGCGCAGTGTTTTTAACCATGAAATATGATACACGTGTGCACCACATCCCGGCAGACGCGTGGGTCCTATATTACTCAAGTTAGATGTAAGTGACTTCAACTTTTTCTACCATATCAAAATCTACCTACCATGTTTCTTACGCCAATATGGCGCTAGATGAGAAAACAGAAATCTACTGGGCAATCGAACTGAGTCAACGAGGTTGATAGAGATATTTTTTTTCTAACGAGGAGCACTTGTTGGCACATCCAAAAATACGTCGCGGATATCAACGTTAGTTATTCGCTGTTGGTAACCAATATGTGTTATGCTTCTCCAATAACGATGGTCGAATGAATGTATGCGTCAAAAATCATCAACTATAAGGGGCCAAGCCTCACTAGCATATAATAAAATTGCGCGTGCAGAGTGAAATACTCGCGTTTTTCCATAAATGGTGAAAGTTCGAGAAAGCTACCCTAGCCTTCGCGATTCTCATACTCACATCATCAGACATATTGTATGAGTTATTGATAGATCTCCCAAGTTATGTAAAACTGTCAACTATGTCTAGACCATCACTCAGCAGCCGCAGAGTTGGAATGAGTGGAGAGTGACACTGTAAACGTATCCTACATTTAGAGGGTGTGAATTTCATACCGAACGTCGGAATAATGTCTGCTACCCTAGTCAAGGCGGCCTGAGCAGAATCTATATTACCGAATAACTACGATATTGATTTCATAGTCAAGACAGACTACTTTACCACCAGGAAGAACTTCAACACCTGCACCATGAACGTGTGGAAGAGTGCCGTTTATAATAGTATCGAATACAAAATTAAACAAAAAGGGGGAAATTGGACAGCCTTGATGAACACCACTGTTGGTTGGAAAGTCGAGCATTAATTCGTTGTAGACCTTAACGCGACCAGATATGTTTGTGTAGACAGCGCGTAGAATATTGACAAATGTTATTGGCACACCACATTTCGACAGAATATCAAATAAAACATTGCGATCCGCCGAGACAAATGTACCATTGAAGTCGTCCTGAAGCTGGAGGACTTCATGTGGCGCAACGTCTTACACTGCGCAGCTATCCTAAAGTCATTCAATGTCATCGTTTCGCGTCGAGCTCAAAGTGTATCTTCCACTTAAATGAAATACAATCACTGATTGTATAACTGTATAAAATATATAAATGTAATGAAAGCTGTTTAAAGGTCAGACTCGCGACTGCGAAGAATTTGTGCAATTGAAACTTTCTGCCATGTACAATGCATACTAGACTACTAGAGATGAGAGCCTTATATATGCATTGTGGTGTTATCATCGCTCGTCAGTTTGTCTCCTTGCTCTGATGATCACGGAAGGCCGAAATGCGTCAGTACGTGTGTCTCCGATCATTGTTATGTTTTAGGACTTTTTAAATACCATGGGAGTGGTTATTATATCAAGCTCACAAACTTGGTTTGAAGAAAATCCATAGATTAATCGTAATTAAATATAAACTGGTCATATGTATTCGTTTAATACTCCTACAAAGGTAAGAATCTTAATCAAATACATTTATTTTTAAACGCACCTGACGAAGAACTTAGATTAACATTCTGCTTTATCAGGATGAAATAGGAAACGACATTATTACCTAAACTCATGAAAATTTAAATAATTAAGACAGAACTACTTATTTGTGCAAATTTAATGATGTTGACAAGAAATATCTTCCAGATTATGTGTGCACAAGAACGTAATAGAGAGTTCGAGAGGATTTTGGCAATATTGTGTGTAATGCAAATGAGAACTCAAAATACTAGTAATTGGCTGTTAAGGAATGATTAGAACCAATTGCAGATTACAGCTAAGTAACGTAATTAAAATCCTAATACACCTATTGCAAATAATTTAAATTTAAGTAAGTACAATTTGTAGATTTGATACAAATACAAACCTCATTTCATCTGACCAGTTCCATGACATAGCAAAAATCCCGTTAAACACAAGTAATTATGCGATGTGATCATCCATAATTATCATCAGGATACGACGACAGTTAACAAAGTGCAATGCAAGCATAAGATGTTGAACATCAGAAACGCGGCTCTCGGCTTTATCATTATTGTGCACATTGCACTTGATTAGAATTTAGGCTAAACATTTCCCATGAAATCACGAAAATAGCAATTTTGCTCCTGTCGATCCACTCAAATAAGTCATTCAATTAAGCAATCGTGGATTGCTCGGCTAGTGATAGATATTTAAATTATGTTTGCAGATTTGGAATTAACAAGCCATATTTCAACCAGTTGCACAACCCAGGACAACTACCGACTGACGCGTTTCGAACTTCTATGCTTATCTTCGCAGACTTATACAAACAAATAAAAATATAAGTAGCATTTCTAATGTTCCAGCCAATATATATTCATTGTGGCTTCATCCGCGTTAATCAGTTTGTAATCGTGTTGCGACGATGCCGATGAGAGGTATAAAAGCATCAATGTGTGTAGTTGACGGCAGTTTTGCTATGTATATCTATTCAACAAATTTCCTTTAGATAATTAACATCATAACTCGCGCCAATAGTGTTTGCTTAATCTCTTAAAATTACCCGAATGCAGTTCACTGTGTATGTAAAATAATCGAATGATAGAAGATGGCATAATTCCTTAGTATATCGTAGAACTGCTATGTACTAATTAATGAAAAGTGTAGACCGAAAACGGAAATTGATTATAAATTTATCTTACTAATTCCACCCTATGGAGATTCTAGAAAGGAATATGTTGGATCACTTATAATCCGAACAAAAGCTGATATTGAAGCAAATCTACATTGGGTTACAAAGAGACAGCTAGGAGCTACAAATATACACAAACTGAGTAACAATATCATTTAGATCGACAGATAATTGCGAATTGGTTCTTAATGATAATTCTAAATATGTCGACTCTATATAATTGAGTGCAAGCACGACATCTGACAACAACACACACTTAGGCCATTATATCATTATCTTAATAACAGAAAGCTGTTCATTCAGATACATAAGGGTAAGTCAAAATTTTAAAAATAAGTGAATCAGCCGTCGTATCTGGCTTCTTTTCTATTCAAGTTATTAACTGTAGCTGACTCTAGTTTATGGCCGAAAATTTAGAATTATTTAACAATATGACGACTGATACGTTGTATTGGGTTCAGACAAACTTTAATCCCATTTATTTTCACGACTCTGTATGTAAAGATGTAGAAACTTCTAAGCGCAATAATTAATTGGAGATTATTAGTTACACGACATTTTCAAAATTGTATATCTAGAATAATGTGCATCAAGAACAGGTTCCTAACATGACTGAACGCATAGCAAGAGATACAATTAAAATAGATATATTTTTAAATACACGCCTCGTGTGTGAAACAACGTAAAAGAATGTCCGGTTATATTAAGGATTTTCAGAGAAACCATAAAACAAATTTACAACGAGCACTTGTTAGATGCAATCTCTGGCTTTTGTTTATTTCTATGCCAGCCTTATAGTCTGTCAGGAAATTCCATCGATAAAAATACATTTATAACAAATGGATTAGAGTATCTATTCCACCATAAAACAAAACTAGGTCAAGTTTCTGTCAAAAATTCATCAATCGTGAATAAATAAACCATGAAGTCCTTATTTTGTAAAAAAAATTAGATTGAAGATTTATTGACAGCTCCGTATAAATACAAGCCACATAATAAACTGCCATTCAAAAATTTAGGCGAACAAACCATTTTTTACTTACAAATACTAGAACCAGAGATTTCATTAAATAGTTACTTTCGAAAAACTATATGTATTCTTATTAAAAAACTCAAAAAATAGTTTAGCATATACTAATTTGATCTTAGTTGGATAAAAAAATACCTGTAGATCCAATCACATCTCCAAAGACCTGTTGCTGAGGTAAGTTCCGTCCAAAGAAAATGGCATTATCATCTATTCCACACTGGCTATGTCGAGATAAATTATTTTTCGAAAACGAATCACAACTCGTAACTTCTTTGCGCTTTCGACGACGGAAAGGTCGAAGCAACATGCGCACAACCATAGACCTTTTCGCACTACAGCCAACACATTGCGTGTTATTTATAGCAGAAGCGTTAATCGTATCCATCACAGATCAGATGGTAAATCATAATACTGTATATATTTACTGTATATCCATGAGTAAATAATCCAAATTTTACATAAAATGAGTTACTTCCAACGGACAAAAGCAATTTAAAATATGTCAATTTTGACACTTCCGTAGTATTATCAAGAAATCTAGTTATCTCCGAGTCGTTACGACATTGCGTTGTACGAAGAAACAGTGTATTAATGGGTGGCAGTACACCGACTTCTCATATTCATTAAAAAATAATAATGTTAAAAATCAATTTATACAGATCATACTAAAATAGTTTAAAACAAAAAGCAATTGTAAATAAAGCATAAAAAAGAGTAAATTTTAAAATTCACATTGTTTATAAATTTACTTTAACATAAGTTTATATGGCAAGAAATAAAAAACGAATTTAATTAAAGCACATCAAAATAATAATAGTTAAAACCAAATGCAAATGTGAAAAGCTCCGAGCACGGGTGTTGTGAGGCATTAATGAGAGTAACCAGGTGCGTTTTTAACTGTAAAAGCCTTGAAGAGAACCGCTATTATTGTGAAAGTTAATTAATTTCTTGGACATGTAACGACACAAATAAATTGCCGACATATTGCGTAAATTAAATTCAATTCGATTTACAACTGCACCAATGAGAAAAAAGCGAAACTTGCCGTTCACCAATAGTGTGCAAGTAGTCACATATTTCTATGACATGGCTATTTAAGCACGGTAAATTTACCATGCAGGTCAGTTGTCGCGTTTGTCTTCTGCTGTGCGTTACGTGTGCGTTCTGTCTGCCGTCATCACCTACACGGAATATTAGATTGGTTTCACCAACATTGGCAGCATCAGTAACCCCAATCTTGTTGTTGTACAACTAGAGAGACGACCCAATTACAGCAGAACTTCAGCGAAGTCACCCATCGAGATTACAACGCCACAACAGAAGAAACCACAAACCAAGTCAACTCGGGCTGGACGTCTTCACACTTACGGACCTTCTCGGCATTTGCCAGAGAACGCACGACCGGCCCCGTTAAGGGGCCCCTAACAGTATATAGCTCATTATTTTATGGCACTTTAACTGAGTTTGAAACGTCGTACGGCATTTACTTGAAGCCGGGGCGTTTACAAAATTGGCGACCACGCCAGCATACTGAGTACTGTACCGTTTTTTTGGTATAAATAATATGGAATTTCTCATTAATTTCGGATAAAAATAGATTAACATTTGCACATAGGTTTTCTTTACTCTGGTCGTGGTCTTCTGGGAATTTTGTTGGGTATATATGTTCTCTTAAAGTCGTGGTCTTCTGGGAATTTTGTTGGGTATACATGTTCTCTCTAAAGTCGTGGTCTTCTGGGAATTTTGTTTGGTATATATGTTCTCTCTAAAGTCGTGGACTTCTGTGGAATTTTTTTGGGTATATGCTCTATTCAAATTTCCTACGTACAAAAATGCACCGTACGTACTCAACAGACTCAACTGCGGAAGATTTCAATTTTGGAAGCTGTTACTTTGACGTGTTTTGTGAAGGAACTAATTCATCTGTGTTCTGCGCTCATTCAACTGCGGAAGACTCTTTCAACTGTGGAAGCTGTTAGTGGGTAAGCGTTTCGTTAAAGTATATTTATACATTTTCATATTGCTTATAAATTTATGCTTTTAAGATCCCGTAAGTTTGTTAGAATGTCAGGTCCAATTTTAGATATTGATGTTCCTGTTTGGGATGGAGATAGTGAATTATTCTTTATGCGCGTAGACTCCACTTTCTCACCGTTTCCAGATTATAACAGTCATCAAAAACTGTCAAAGGTTTTTGCTAAACTAGCTTCTGAATTGCAGCGACGGATTTATTCTAAGATTGAGGCTATTAGGAAGCTACCTAATCCCATTTTGGGCCTACAAAATGAAGTAAAATCCTTGCATAGGCCCATAGAAACTGAGCAAATAATAAATAAATACGCCCAGTTGGACATGCCAAACCTTGACCCCACCGAGATTTTGAGGGAATAACGGAAATGTTGGTATAAAACCAATATTTCTGACCATGACGCTAAGGTTGTTTTTATTAACAATCTTCGACAAGCATTAAAACTATTCGCCAGCCAGCTTCCCAACTCTCTCTATAGATGACTTATCTGAGAGATGTGAGTTAGAATATACGGTTTTGTCACCTAAGGTGAATCCGTTATCCTTTTTTCCACCCCCGCGAGATGATAGGCTCTCCTCTTTAGAGAGGACAATAGCGAACATGGCTAAAGTTCTAGAAGGATTGGCCATAACGCAATCTGAGCTAAATCAAATGAATGCACGACCCAAATTCATTCCTAAACCTAATTATAACGGTAGGCAGCGATCGAGATCCCCGCATCACTTTAACAGATATGCCCCAAAAAACTGGTGCTATAACCACCAGCAGTTTTTTTTCATGCCAAGTCTGTCTTTGTCGTTCGAAAGAATTTCCGAATGAGTGTCAATTTCCACAGTTGACGGAAAGGACAACAGAACATAGGCGCAAGGGTGCATCAGGATCGGGAAACGTCTGGCGCAGGAAGTGGAAGACCGTACCTTTTGCGTATCAAAGGCATCAAGGGCGCCACAGGAAAGAAACCAATTACAATCCGACATTCCTGTCGACTCTTTTCGTCCACACCGAATTTGTCACATAGAGAGCCAAACGGACAACGCCGGTCGCAATCACCAGCCTACTTGTTTGCATGACCCGGCCAAACTGCCCTACGATTTTCTGCACCTTCTTCATTTCAGAATCGGCGAAGAATTCATCGTAGACACAGGTGCATCAGTCTCAGTTCTCAAGGGTGATTCAATGGCCGAGATGTCGCTAGGCGTTCTTCTCGCAATAGCTACAGGCGAGCCCATTCCTACTTATGGCTGCCGATATAGCACACTCACCATAGGTCTCCGACGTGAATTTTCTCACAACTTCATCATTGCCAGGTTCTCACAGAATATAATAGGCCTTGATTTCATTCTCAAATTTCGGCTCGTAGTTGATCATGCCAATCAAAAGATCCTGGACTCCTCCACCGGACTTGAGCAAAGTTTTTCGACACTTGCCTCCGAGCGTTTAGAGTTACTGGTCATTCAGCAAACCCTAGTGCATCATTCAGCAGAGATATCAGCAGCTCTTCAAAAATTACAGTCGCTTTTCGATCTTAACAAGTCAGAGCTACGAGTCTACAACACGAAGCATCATATCGTCACAGAAGGACAACCTATTGCACTCAAGAAGCGACCACTGGCCCCTGCTAAACTGAAAGCTGCCCAAGAGGAATTGCAAAAAATTTTGGAAGTACTAAACTACTATCGCAAGTTTATTTCCGAAATTTCAAAACAATTTTTTTCTTTTGTGCAGGCACCTGCGGAATCAAAACGGACTTAGCAAGAACTCCATCATTACTTGGTCATCTGACGACGAGGAATTAATCAACTCGTTAGCAAATGCTACAATGCCAACGCATCCAGAATTTCAACGACCATTTTTACTTAGGACAGATGCTTCTGAATTCCCTATTGGAGCCACTTCGGAACAAGACATCGATGGAGTTCGGAAGCCTATCAGTTTCTACTCGTATACTCTCCAAACAGTAGAAACGAAATACGACACTTTTGGTCGGGAACTCCTCGCCATCCACGACGTATAGCGCTATTTTATCAGCATCATTGGCAGTAGCAAATGTTTTGTTTTCACAGATCATGCACCATCAGTAAGCGCACTTCGAAACGCAATTTCAACAACCGCCAAGTACCCTGTCAGAGTGGAAAGACAGCTTTCACATCTAAGCGAATGGCAATTTGACATCTTTCACGTCAAGGGCGAAAAAATTCATAGCAGATGCCCTTTCCAGGCCAGACGTATCGTTACAACCACCTTCGCCGTCGCCATTCACTGTCAACTCCGTGACACTCAGTGAACCTGCACTAACGCCGACCCTACTGCGAACGGAACAGCGTGGTGACATTTACATTCAACGATCAATAAACCGTCACCCAACCAAGTTCATATGCCGTCTCTGGGAAGGCTTACCAATTGTTTATTTCACGGGTACCCAGGCCAACAAGCCAGTTCTGCCGACCAGCCTTCACAGAATAGTTTACGACTCAATTCACTCAAGTTCTCACCCATGAAGCCAAGCGAATGTCCGACTTCTCACAGATCGTTTCTGGGGTCACGGACTTAGGCAGAACGCTAAACGATGGATCTCCGAGTGTGCCTTTCGCCAGAAAAACAAAAAAACACGACACACTCGTTCTAAGTTGCAACATTTCCAAACTACTTCTCGCCTAGCCATCGTCCACATCGACATAGTTCTTCTGACAAAGGTTCAAGGTTTCAGCTACCTTCTAACTATGATTGATAGGTTTACACGATGGCCTGCGGCATTACCTCTTGGCACCATTTCTGAAGACGAAGTAACTAACGGTTTTACCTCTGCACGGATCTCCAATTATGGTGTACCCAATGAGGTCATCACTGACAGAGGCACTTGCTTCTCATCGGATCGTTTCAAAACCACCTTGCGGTACATGGGAGGCACATTACGCCAGGCGACTGCCTACCATCCCCAAGTTAATGGTATGGTAGAGAGGATGCATAGGGAACTCAAAGCTGCTTTAGCTTCCTTGTCCATTAATGGCAACTGGGTCGCTGCACCACCTTTAGTTCTGCTTGCCATGCGTTCCCGTACTCGTGAATCCATTAAAACGTCTGCGTCACAACTCTTGTATGGCATGGATCTATGCCTGCCTAGTCAGCTCCCACGTCTACTACCGGCACAAGATGACCCACAAGACGAAGCTATCCGCCTTCGACTTCATTTCAGTAACATGTCTTAACAGCAGCCGAGACATACGCCTCGTCCAGTCTTCGTTCACCCACAGCTCCACAGCTGCAAGAGAGTACTCGTTCGCAACGACACTGCTGTTGCACAGCTACAAACAAAGTCTCGCGGTCTTACCCGATTTTGCTCAGACAACCCAAATACTTCATTATTATGCAAGGCGCGACACCGACATCAGTAAGCATAGACAGGTTGAAAACGTTTATCGAACCGCCTGATCCTGAGAGCGTTCAACCTTCTACACACGTCTCAGGCTCCGTCTGCCGACAATCTCAATAGTCTGCTTTGTATAACGCGTAATTAATATTTTTTAACATTAACATTTCGTTATTCTACGCATCAAACATTTTTTTAAACTTACGTTATTTGTCGCATTTATCTCACGTGGCATAACCAGCTGTTCTTAGCTAACAATTGTGTAGCATTTTTGAACAGTTCTTTGGTATTATGCCATCTCTGAGGCAATGTTCGTGTACATATTTTTATGTAGTTACCTTTGATTTTAATGTATATATTTTTACATTATAATGTATTTCTCACACATGACATCCCACTGCCTATTTTGGTATGGCCAGCTACTTGGAGCTAACGCTTTCGTGTAGCAACACTAAGTAGTTATCAGCTTCATATCATGGTACAGGCCACTTTCAATGCATATCTCAACTTCATCAATAGCATAGAGACCACTCCACAAATATTATGACCACAACGTCGAGCACTCACTCTAGCTCCTTTGGTCGTATACAAACGCATTGACGACGATCCAGCCTGCCTAGGTTTTAACTTAAACCTGACAAATTCAGAGGCGATTTACCTCGAAATCTTCACGCCGCGGCTCCCAAAACTTACTCTGCTCTATTTGACCTCACGCGGTATGATCGACCACTAGAGATAACAATTTGTAGCAATTCCTAGTGGTTACCTGGCATCATATCATTGTTGAAGCAACCAGCAAGCATATTTAAGCCCAGCACTTATGGATCATCATATTTTTGCTTAACTTGGTTCGAACTCTGTCATGCGTTTCTTATCAACCCTCGCAGAGAGGAAATTTTTTTTCAGAGAGGAAAGTGTTGTAACGACACGAATTAATGGCCGACATATTGCGTACATTAAATTCAATTTTATTTACGTTGCACCAATGAGAAAAACGCGAAACTTGCCTTTTTAACCAATAGTGTGCAAGTAGACATATATTACTATGGCATGGTATTTAAGCACGGCAATTTACCATGCAAGTCAGTTGTCGCATTTGCATTCTGCTTTGCGTTACGCGTGTGCGTTCTGTCGGCTGTCAATACCTAGGCTGGTGATTTGATTTGTTTCACCAAAAATTGGCAACATCCGCGACTCATCTTGTTGCGGTACAACCAGCGAGACGAGCCAATTAATGCAGAACTTCAACGAAGTTTTCCACATCGAGATTACAACGCAACAACAGAAGGAACCACAGCCAGAGTCAACCCAAGGCTCTAGGACATCTTCACACTCTGAATAATTCAGGAGAACGCACGACCAGGCCCTGTTAAGGGCCCCCCTATCATAACAATATCTATATTCAGAGCACCTTAACCGAGTTTTTAACGTCGTACGGCATTTACTTGAAGCCGGGGCGTTTACAATATTCTATTCTATTCTAAAAAAATATTTGTTTACTTCTATTATTGGATTGTAACGACACAAATCAATCGCCGACATATTGCGTAAATTAAATTCAAATTCATTTACGTTGCACCAATGAGAAAAAAGCAAATTGCCGTTTAACCACGTTTAACCACGTTTAACCAATAGTATGCAAGTACAGATATTGCATGCTATTTAAGCACGGTAATTTACCATGCAAGTCAGTTGTGGCATTTGTCTTCCACCTGCTTCACGCGTGTGCGTTCTGTCGGCTGTCAATACGTGTGCGCTCTGTCGGCTGTCAATACCTACGCTGGTGATTTGATAGTTTCACCAACAACTAACTACATCCGTGACTCATCTTGTTGCGGGATACCGGAGAGACGAGCCAATTGAGTGCAGGACCTGCAGGACACCATCCACAACGCGATCACAGCTCAACCACGGGAGCAACAAATCAACCAGAGTCCACCCAAGGCTCTAGGACATCTTCACTTCGGAAGACTTCAAGTGAACGTATTACCTGGCCCTCTTAAGGGCCCCCCATATCAGCAACTAATCTCTATTCAGAGCACCTTAACCGAGTTTGTAACGTCGTACGGCATTTACTTGAAGCTGGAGCGTTTACAAAATTGGCGACCGCGCCAGGATATTGATTATTGTTCTGATTTTTTTGGTATAAATAAAATTGACTTCCTTTTTCATCTATTTGGGATAAAAATCGATTAAGATTTGCGTTTTATCTACCGTGATCGTGGCTATCTGTGAATTTTTTTGGGTATATATATTCGCGGATAATAGATTGACATTTGTGTTTTCTTTACCCTGACCGTGGATTTCTGGAAATTGTTGGGTATATATTCGTGGATTTGTTGTCGGTATCAAAGGCCAACGGGTCCTTTGTTTATCTTTTCTACGTACAAAACGGCACCGTACGTACTCAACAACTCAACTTCGGATTGTTGGAAACAGTGACTTATTTGTTCTGCTCTTATTCAACCGTGGAAGCTGTTTGTGGGTAAGCGTTTCGTTAAAGTATATTTATATATTTTCATATTGCTTTTAATTTATGCTTTTAAGATCCTGTAAGATTGTTAAAATGTCAGGTCCAATTTTAGATATTGATGTTCCTGTTTGGGATGGAGATAGTGAGTTATTTTTATGCGCGTAGACTCCGCTTTCTCCCCGTTTCCTGATTATGACAGTCATCAAAAACTGTCAAAGGTTTTTGCTAAACTACCTTCTGAATTGCAGCGACGGATTAATCCTAAGCTTGAGGCCATTAGGAAGCTACCTAATCCCATTTTGGGCCTACAAAACGAGGTAGAATCCTTGCTTGGACCCACGGAAACTGAGCAGATAATAAACAAATATGCGCAGTTAGATATGCCAAATCTTGGCCCCATAGAAATACGGAGGGAATTACGGAAACGTTGGTATAAAACCAACATTTCTGACCATGAGGCTAAGGTTGTTTTTATTAACAATCTTCCCAAAACATTAAAACTCTTTGCCAGACAGCTCCCCAACACTCTCTCTATAGATGACTTATCTGAGAGATGGGAGTTAGAATATAGGGTTTTGGAACCCAAAGTGAATCCATCATCCTTTTCTTCACCCCCGCAAGATGATAGAATCTCCTCTTTAGAGAGAACAGTGGCGAACATGGCCAAAGTTCTAGAAGGATTGGCCATTACCAAATCCGAGATAAATCAAGTGAATGCTCGACCAAAGTTCGTTTCCAAGTCAAATTATAATGGTAGGCGGCGATCGAGATCTCCGTAATCCTTTAATAAATATGCTCCAAAGAACTGGTGTTATAACCACCAGAAGTTTTTTATGCTTGCCAAGTTTATCTTTGTCGTTCCGAAGAATTTCCGAATGAGTGTCAATTTCCACAGCTGACGGAGAGGACAACAGACTGCAGGCACAAGGGTGCATCAGTATCGGGAAACGTCTGGTGCAGGAAGTAGAAGACCGTACTTTCTGCACATCAACGGCATCAATGGCGCCACAGGGAAGAAGCCAACTACAATCCGACATCCCTGTCGACTCTTTTCGTCCACGCCGAATTTTTTCACATAGAGAACCAAACAGACAATGCCGGTCGCAATCACCAGCCTACTTGTTTGCATGATCCGGCCAAACAGCCAAACGAACTTCTGCACCTTCTTGATTTCAAAACTGGCGAAGAGTACATCGTAAACACAGGTGCGGCAGTCTCAGTTCTCAAAGGTGATTCAATGGCCGAGATGTCGCTAGGCGTTCTTCTCGCAACAGCTACAGGCGAGCCTATACCAACTTATGGCTGCCAATACCGCACACTCAACATAGATCTACGACGTGAATTTTCCCACAACTTCATCATTGCCAAGGTCTCACATAATATAATATGCCTTGATTTCCTTCTAAAATTTCGGCTCATTGTTGATCTTGCCAATCAAAAGATCATCGACCCCTCCACCGGACTTGAACAAAGCTTTTGGACACTTGCTTCCGAGCGTTTGGAGTTACAGGTCATTCAGCCAACCCCAGTGCATCATTCAGCAGAGATATCAGCAGCTCTTCGAAAATACAAATCGCTTTTTGATCTTAACAAGTCAGAGCTACGAGTCTCCAACACGATGCATCATATCGTCACAGAAGGACAACCTATTGCAATAAAGAAGCGACCACTGGCTCCTGCTAAGCTGAAAGCTGCCCAAGAAGAATTCTCAAGGCTTTTGGAAGAGGGAACCATCAGACCATCAAAAAGTTCATGGGCGTCACCACTGCACTTAGTCTCAAAATCAAACGGATCGTACAGAGCATGTGGAGACTACCGTAAGCTAAATTCAGTGACAAAATCTGATGCATATCCTGTTCCAAATATCAACACTTTACTTGAAAAACTCAACGGCAGCAATTTCTTCTCAGTGATTCACCTCAGACAAGCGTACCATCACATACCGGTAGCACCAGAGGATATCGAGAAAACTGCAGTCATCACTCCATTTTGCCTTTTTGAATATCTTTATATGCCTTTTGGACTTAAGTGTGCTACTCAGACATTTCAAAGATTCATAGACAACATACTTCGCGACGACTCTGCTTATTGTATGTCATATCTAGATGACATTATGGTATTCAGTCCAGATCTAGAATTTCATGCGAAACATCTACGAAATGTCCTCTCACGCTTATCCAACCACGGACTCAAGATGAACTGTGACAAGACGCAGATTGCAACTTCATCCGTCGACTTCTTAGGGCATCGTATCACGGCCCAAGGTATTCAACCGTTGCTGTCAAAGACGAATTCAATCAAGAATATCAAGGCACCAAGGACTTTGAGCGATTTGCAGAAAATCCTGGGAGTACTAAACTATTATCGCAAGTTCCTTCCAGGCCTTTCAAACAACTTTATCCTTTGTGCAGGCACCTGCGGAACCGAAAAGGACTTAGCAAGAATTCCACCATTGCTTGGTCATCCGAAGACGAGGAATTACTTCGACTTGCCATCAACTCGTTAGCAAATGCCACAATGCTAACGCATCCAGATTTCGAAAAAACATTTCTACTCGCGACAGATGCTTCTGAATTCGCTATTGGAGCCACTTTGGAACAAGAGATCGACGGAGTTCCGAAGCCTATCAGTTTCTACTCGCGTACTCTCCAACCAGTAGAAACGAGGTACGACACTTTCGGCCGAGAACTTCGCGCTATCCACGAAGCAGTGCGCCATTTTATCAGCATCATTGGCAGTAGCAGATTTGTTGTTTTCACAGATCATGCACCACTAGTTAGCGCACTTCGAAACGCAATTTCATCTATCGCCAAGTACCCTGCCAGAGTGGAAAGACAACTTTCTCGTCTAAGCGAATGGCAATTTGACGTCTTTCACGTCAAGGGCAAACAGAACTTCATTGCAGATGCCCTGTCCAGGCCAGACGTCTCTACAACCACCTTCGCCGTCACCATTCACTGTCAACTCCGTGGCACTCAGTGAACCTGCACTAACGCCAACTCTCCTGCAAACTGAACAACGCGGTGACATTCATATTCAAAGATCAATAGCCCGTCACCCAACCAAGTTCATATGCCGTCTGTGGGAAGGCTTACCAATTGTTTACTTCACGGGTACGCAGCCCAACAAGCCAGTTCTGCTGACCAGCCTTCAGAGAAAAGTTTTCGATTCAATTCACTCAATTTCTTACCCAGGAAGCCAAGCGACTGTCCGACTTCTTACAGATCGTTTCTGGGGTCACAGACTTAGGCAGCATGTTAAACGATGGGTCTCAGAGTGTGCAATTTGTCAGAAAAACAAGATCACACGACACACTCGTTCTAAGTTGCAACATTTTCGGTCTACTTCTCGCCTAGCCATTGTCCACATCGACATAGTTCATCTGACAAAGGTTCAAGGTTTCAGCTACCTTCTAACTATGATCGATAGATTTACACGGTGGCCTGTGGCATTACTTCTTGGCACCATTTCTGCAGACGAAGTAACTAACGGTTTTATCTCTGCATGGATATCCAATTATGGTGTTCCCAATGAGGTCATCATGGGCAGAGGCACTTGCTTCTCATCTGATCGTTTCAAACCACCTTGCGGTACATGGGATGCATCTTACGCCAGACGACTGCCTACCATCCCCAAGCTAATGGCATGGTAGAGAGAATGCATAGGGAACTCAAAGCAGCTTTATCATCCTCGTCCATTAATGGCAACTGGGTCGATGCACCACCTTTAGTTCTGCCTTCGACTTCATTTCGGTAACATGTCCGAACAGCAGCCGAGACACACGCCTCGTCCAGTCTTCGTTCACCCACAGCTCCACAGCTGCAAGAGAGTACTCGTTCGCAACAATAATGCTTTTGCACCACTACAACCCAAGTATCGCGGTCCTTACCCGATTTTACAAAAACAGCCAAAATACTTCATCATTATGCAAGGCGCTACACCGACATCAGTAAGCATAGACAGGTTGAAACCCTTTATCGAACCACCTGATCCTGAGAGCGTTCAACCTTCTACACACGTCTCAGGCTCCGTCTGCTCACAATCTCAACCTGCTTTGTATAACGCGTAATTAATTTTTTTTAAACATTAACATTTAACTTTAAAATTTTTTTTAACCTTACGTTAATTTTTAGTTTTTGTCTCACGTGGCATAACCAGCTCTTCTTAGCTAACAATTGTGTAGCATTTTTGAACAGTTCTTTGGTATTATGCCATCTCTGAGGCAATGTTCGTGTACATATTTTATGCAATTACCTTTGATTTTAATGTATATATTTTTACATTATAATGTATTTCTCACACATGACATTACACTGCCTATTTTTGTATGACCAGCTACTTAGAGCTAACGCTTTCGTGTAGCAACACTAAGTAGTGACCAGCTTCATATCATGGTACAGGCCACTTTCAATGCATATCTCAACTTTATCTATTTCACAAAGACCACTCTACAAATGTCATGACCACAACGTCGAGCACTCTAGCTCCTTTGGTCGTATACAAACACATTGACAACGATCCAACTTGCTTAGGTTTTATCTTAAACCTGGCAAATTCAGAGGCGATTTACCTCGAAATCTTCACGCTGCGGCTCCAAAACTTACACTGCTCTATTTTGCCTCACGTGCTATGACCGTCCACTACATCTAACAATTTGTGTAGCAATTCCTAGTGGTTACCTGGCATCATATCATTGTTGAAGCAACCAACAAGCATATTTAAGCCCAGTACTTATGGTTCATCATATTTTTGCTTAACTTGGTTCGAACTCTGTCATGCATTTCTTATCTAGCCTCGCAAAGAGGAATATTCTTTCTTTTTATCAGAGAGGAAAGTGTTGTAACGACACAAATCAATCGCCGACATATTGCGTAAATTAAATTCAAATTTATTTACGTTGCACCAATGAGAGAAAAGCAAATTGCCGTTTAACCACGTCTAACCACGTTTAACCAATAGTTTGCAAGTACACATATTGCATTCTATTTAAGCACGGTAATTTACCATGCAAGTCAGTTGTGGCATTTGCCTTCTACCTGCTTCACGCGTGTGCGTTCTGTCGGCTGTCAATACGTATGCGCTCTGTCGGCTGTCAATACCTACGCTGGTGATTTGATAGTTTCACCAACAACTAACTACATCCGTGACTCATCTTGTTGCGGGGTACCGGAGAGACGAGCCAATTGAGTACAGGACCTGCTGGACACCATCCACAACGCGATCACAGCTCAACCACGGGAGCACAATCTCAACCAGAGTCCACCCAAGGCTCTAGGACATCTTCAACTCTGAAGACTTCAAGAGAACGCATTATCAGGCCCTCTTTAGGGCCCCCATATCAGTAACTAATCTCTATTCAGAGCACCTTAACCTAGTTTGTAACGTCGTACGGCATTTACTTGAAGGCGGGGCGTTTACACAGGCGTTTACATCTGTTTTATTTTATATAATTTTTACGATAAATGTGGGTAACGTTTACTCCATATTATATATATAATTTACAAAAAGATATATAGAAAGATTGCAAAGTAATGATTTTTGCTTTATTTTATCAAATTGATTTTCTGCACAATTTAATAAACTTAATAACTGTTTTCCGGTCATTTGAGGATTATGCCGATAAATTACATGATTTTTATTAAATATGGAACTTGAACAATATAAGCTAACGCACGAAAACCCAACTGAATGGAAGATTCGTCAAGAATTTTTAAGACGTAATATGGATCGTTATGACTTGAAAAGACTTATATGCTTATCGCGATGCTTTGTTAATATAGAAATTTACGGATGTGGTTATCCCGAAAAAGTCATGTCAGAGGTACATAATGTTTAACTTATTTAAGACAAAAAAAGCAGGTGAAGGAATAGTTCAGATGTTCTACGGTTGAATCTGTTACAATTTAAAAATTAAATTTTTTCATCTTGTATCGTGTGTTCTTCGCTATTCATAACTTGGTTAATTAAACGAGGTATTATGTCGAATGATCTACATAGAAACAGGACTAAATTAGGTGGTGTAAAATATGCATACAATATATTATAAGTCTATTCAGCAGATATATTCGTTGAAAAAAACATGTTAAGGCCCTTTGGTCACTACTATAAGTGCCTCTGAGATGATAGGCTCAGACAATCCATATATGCAATATGATCATCTAATTTAGAACAACTAAATCTATCAGAGTTATTATTAAAACTACATTTCTCGAGTACGATCGCTAATTGCTCTGTATCCTCAATATTTTCTAAGCCAGGCATAAAATTAAAGTAAGATTTGCAATATATATTAGAACAATAAGTGTGCTCACCAAAATACGCTGATGTCCACAGAACGATACAGTGGTGACCTCGGAAAAAAATCTCCACGTCAATTACTTGAAGCAAATTCGAGATCCTTCTCAATGTGTATTAAGAACAATAGATGGATGCAAATTTCATTACTATATTAAAAAAGAGTATCAACTCAGAACCGTGAAGCAGAGCATACCACGCAACTCAATAACCCAGAAACGACTCCAATAATCCTTCACCAAGACAAGTCAAAATCTTCAACAATATGTACAAAAGAAACTTCCAAAAAATACAATATTTTTTTAAAAACACAATTTTTTTATGAAACCTGCGATAACATCAAATGTCCAAAAAATAAAATTTGATTTATGTTTATATGAGAAGTTAATTTATGCCCAATAAATTAATTAACCTCCACATACGCCATCATGTTTAAGATGTTTACTCATACATTACGAAGTCTTCATTCTTCGGTTTCTTAAAGCCTTCAAGAACGAATTTCGACATGTTATGCTGGTACTTCACTAGGTTACACTTTCATATTGCATTGTTCCCTGTCCTCAGTCGTCTTGGTTTTAATTTTTACTTCTTTCCCGCATTTATTGGGCTCTTCCTTTTTCTCGCACATTTTCGCATCACATCTCGCCTCAGCTTTTTGATACTTCGATGGATACCGTTCCTCACTCTCCTCCTCCGTTAATGTAAACTGTGGAATGCAACGATCCAGTGCTACACACTCTACTGTACCATTGTAGAGGCCCTTTGGTCACTACCAGAAAAGTGCTTCTGTGATGCCAGGCTCGGACAATCCATATATGCGGTATGATCATATAATTTGGAACACTTGTGAACCAAATTATCAGTTGTCCTCAAAATTTAAGAACAGCCTCCATGTTAATCACAGCAAATAATACACTCAAATAAATAACCTGATCTCGTTGTAAAACAAATTTATTACTAAAATCAAAATAGTAATGATAAAATCAGAAAGTTGTTACAAGTTAACAGAGATCATTTTGTGTCCAGCACACAACAGACAACTCAAAACTGACAAATAAACAATTCTTACAAAGTTATTTGCTTACTAAAAATAATTAAACAGTTTATAGAAAAAAACAGTGTCCTGACAAAAGTAAGACTTTTATGTCGGTGGAAATATCTTCCTCTACATACACCACCTCAAAAAAGGCGTCTAGTAGTAGATGTAATCCTTGTTCTTCGTCTGATGTTGAATTCTTCCTGAGCGAGTTTCAGCCTGTTGTTCTTGTACTTCACCAAGTTTCGCTCTCATATTGCATTGTTCTCTGTCCTCAATCTTCTTGATTGTGCTCCTCCATAGGTTCTTGATAGTACGCTCTCTGCAGTTCTAACGTTGTATATACCTCATACCCCATTATGTCCCTGAGCAAAGTACTCTGGTTCGGTAGAGGATACGAATCACCTTTCGTTAACAAGTTCAATAGACGATAGTTACCACAAACCCTCCATTGACCTGGTTCAGGTTTGGGAACGACCACTATTGGAGATGAAAAGTTGGAATTTGAATGCCAAAAAATTCCCCCTTCCCTCAACCGCTTAAATTCTTCAATAGAAACCTGCTGCTAATGTTGTGCTAACGGTTGAGCCTTCGGTGAACAGGGTAGTGGTTCCACCAACTCTATTTGGTGTTCTATGGCTATCTTTAAACCTTTGCGCTTAACATTGATTGGTAGAAACACGGCCAGGTATTTCTCGATGACATCCACCAAGTCATTGGCGACGACGGGTATGGGTAGTCTCTCTGACCTAACTGCTAAGGTCCCAGTATCAGCATAGGTCACTATCCCAGTGCTTTGTCCAATGGTCCTAGATTTGGGATCTAAAGCAAGATTAAAATTGATTTTTTAAAAACCATCCCAATGATGCTATCCTTTATATCAGCGACCAGAAAATTCCACGTAAATGGCGATTTCTGCCCCAATGTCACTGACAATTCTTTAATTCCCTTAATCTCAATTGGACTTCCATTAGCAGTCCATAGTTGATAATCGAATGTGGGGCTATCAATTTCCACTACATCGGATCGAACTATGCTCACCTCTGCACCCGTGTCTATTAAGAAGTTTAACCCAGTAAGTTCATCTGTTATAACGAACTTATTGTTGCTATAACCAGCAACCTCTTTGAGATTACCTTCCAGCCGAAATCTAACAGATTTACGGACTGTATTACCGC
Organism: Eudiplozoon nipponicum; assembly: GCA_029291075.1. Lineage (NCBI taxonomy): Eukaryota > Metazoa > Platyhelminthes > Monogenea > Mazocraeidea > Diplozoidae > Eudiplozoon > Eudiplozoon nipponicum. The sequence continues at coordinate 31,516 of JAQBSW010004889.1, read as the reverse complement.
GCGTTTCTTCTATCAAAGCTTCCGAACTTAACTTCGATGATTTCAGTATGCCTCGAACATGCATACCTTGAAGCCTTGCATGTGCGACTCCACACTACGGCTCCTACTAGTGGGGGTTCCACTAGTTTCCCGGTAGCTTAGACCAAGCTACAGGAAGAGTACTTCCTTTCCATCGGGGAGTACACAACTTCGGAAACGTGCATCACTCCTCCTGACACTCGCCAAACTGTGTATTTACGATATGAAATGCGCCACTCGTGTGGGCCTTGAACATCTTTACGCGATTCGCCTCTCCAATGCTTGTAAGTTGAACTTTGACTCCGAGAATTCACACTTTTATGTCGGAGGAAATATCTTCCTCTACACCATTTACTTCTATAAATTCATTTTTATCAGTCATATGATTGACTTTTAAATGGCCCCTTATAGAATTGAGTCAGATAATTCTGTCTGTTCTCGTTAGTTATATATACATGAGGTGCCAGCTTTAAATCTGAAGATACATAGCATTTAGGCCTTGGACTTCTAGTTTGGGTTGAAGCTAAACGATTCATTTTATCTCTCAATGCTCCATTTAACCACAATCTACTGAACTAGAGGCCCAATCGAGACAACTTGGAGCTTCTATTAGAAGATCTCCAGGTAATCTCAATGGCTCTCCATAAACAAGTTCTGTTATGGATGTTCCTAACTGAGCTCTGTATCTGTTTCGCTTTGCCAGCACAACTATGGGCAAATCATGTATCCAACTGGATCCACCAGTGCAGCGTAATGCAGCCTTCAGCTCCCTGTGCAGTCTCTCAACCATCCCATTAGCTCTGGGATCATATGTACATGTATGTATTACTTCTATTCCCATAAAATTCAATGATCTGATAAATAGTTCAGACATAAACGGACTACCACGACCAGTAGTTACCCTTACCGATACACCATATCTCGACACCCAATTATGTAAGAACATAAGTAAGACTTCTTGAGCTGTCATGTCCTTCAGGATTGCTACCTCAAACTGACGACTGAAACGATCAACCATAGTGAGTAAATACTTCTGGTCAGAAACTTCGGGCATTTCTACTTTATCAATATGTACATGCGTGAAACGACGCGCTGGTATATCAATCGTTTTAACTTCGGTTTTGTTATGACGCCAAACTTCACAAGTTTGACACCGGGCACATGTCCTTACCCAAGCTCTTACGCTTTTAGATGTCTATCAGTGACCATCCTGATAGTTCCCTTAATGGAAGGATGACCAAATTCAAGCATCTGTTGAATTACCTTATACTTTGATTCTATCGGTACATACGATCTATGTTTGCTCATGGAGATTTCACATAGTAACCACTTATCTCCAATCTTCCTGTGTGTATACGCGGACTTCTTTTCCAATACAACTACTAAAGGATCAACATCTTGTGCTTCCATCAATTGCTCGACAAAATCATTAGAAGATACAACAGAGCATACGAGTGACTCCGAACCAATCATATCTTCATCTGATACTTTTCGTCTACTGAGAGTATCTGCCATCACATTCTCTTTTCCAGAGATATGAGTAATGGTAAAATCAAATTCTGCGAGTCGGGTTATTTGTGAATTCACCCGCTGAGAATAATTAAGTCTATTAGTTTTCTCTAGGATACTTATCAACGGTTTATGATTAGTTAGTATCGTAAACCGATGTCCATCTAGATAGTGTTCAAAATTCAGCACGGAAGAATAAACCGCTAGTAACTCCTTTCCAATCGTGTCATATCGCTTCTCGCGATCTTGGAGTTTTGACTGTAGAATCCAATCGGCTTGGCAATACCATTTTCCCTCTGATGTAATTTTGCACCTATGGCTACATCGAAAGCAACTGTGACCAGCTCAAACGGCTTAGTCCAATCCACAGGTGCTGATGTTGGAATTTGGCTTAACAGATTTTTGGCCCTCTGGAATGATTCCTTTTTGTCTTGGCTAAAATTAATAGGCCAGTAATTTTTTTATCGTATTCTGTTCACGAACTGAATGCCGAGTAAGCGACCCCAAAATTCCCGTTAAACCTGACATAAAACGATGATAATAGCTAATCATCTCAAAAAATCTACGCAATCGACGTACAGTTCTGGGTTCTGGCACATCCTTGATTTCTTGAACATTATATTCTAAGAGTTTGATTCTATCCATAGGAATGGAGTGTCCAAGAAATTTAACATTAGAGCAACCAATCCTGCTCTTTTCTGGCTTCACTACCAATCCGTAATGTTCCAGCTTAGATAAAACGACGTGCAAATGCTCTCGGTGTTCCTCCCTAGATTGGAAGCAAATGGACAGTCTTGAAGAGCTTCCTCCGTCAGACGCTGGAATGTCTAGCCTTCATTATTTAAACCAAAAGGCATACATAAGATTTCATGCGACCCCCTCCAGGAAATCGCACTGCGGTGAGTGGTATAAATTATGCCTCCATAGGTACTTGATATTACGCTTTCTGCAGATCTAACATAGTATGAACTTCATACCCCGTTATATCCCTGAGCAAAGTATTCTGGTTCGGTAGAGGATACGAATCGCCTTTCGTTACCGAGTTCAATAGATGACACTTACTACAAACCCTCCATTGACCTGGTTCAGGTTTGGGAACAACCACAATCGGAGATGCAAAGTTGGAATTTGACTCCTACAAATTCCTTCTTCCCTCAACAGCTTAAATTCTTCAATAGAAACCTGCTGCTTATATTGTGCTAACGGTCGAGCCTTCAGTGAACAGGGTAGTGATTCCAACAACTCGATTTGGTGTTCTATGCCTGTCTTCAATCCCTTCCGCTTAACATTGAAGCGTAGAAACAAGGCCAGGTGTTTCTCGATGACATGCACTAAGTCATCGGCGACGACGAGTCTGAGTAGTCCCAGCATGAGTCACAATCCCAGTGCCTTGTCCAATGGTCCCAGATTTGGGATCATATTGCTATAGCCAGCAACCTCTTTGAGATTACCTTCCGAACTTAATTTCTGTGATTTTAGGATGCCTCGAATATGCATACCTTGGAGCCTTGCATGCGCCACCACCCTACGGCTCCTATTAAAATGGGTTCTAGTACTTTTCCGGTGGCTTACACCAGGCCACAGGGAGAGTACTTCCTTTCCATCGGGGATCACTCAACCTTGGAAACGTGCAACCTTCGCCCTGACACTTTCTAAATGGCGTATTTACGATGCGAAATGAACCACTCGCGTGGTCCTTGAACACCCTCACGCGATTCGCCTCTCCGATGCTTGGAAGTTGAACTTTGACCCCGAGAATTCACCTCACCTTTGTTAGACAATAGCGAATATGTATAGAGTTTTTGGAGAATTAGTCATAGGGAAATCGGAGCTGAATCAAGTGAGCGCACGACCTACTTTCCCGCGCAATACATGAAATAACAATAGATCCCCGCAATATTTTAATAAATATGCCCCAAAGAACTAGTGCTATAATCACCAAAAGTTTTTTATTCCTATCAAGTCTATCTTCGCCGTCTGGAAGAATTCCTGAATAAGTGCTTCTTTCCTAACCATCCACCATCTGTCATTACTGAACAAACACCACACTATATGGGTAAGTGGTATTGAAATGAACATTTATGTAATGTACTGGCCAGAGCACGAGGTTCCGAAGCAGACGTGCCCAGGTTCGAGTCCTGTCCGCGGCAAATTCTGGCCAGTACATGATGAGTTCTCAATAAGGACGATACCGGTCTACTGGATGAATTGCCTTTTCTACACTATACAATTCTTAGTTTATACTGACATATGTAAGTAATTAATGGGTCAGGTGTTTATATCAAGACCGCAACCTTGATTATAATAATTGTTATCACCACCCGCGCAACCAATGTTCGTTTAATTATATAAGTGTTCATTTCAATACCATTTCCCCATGTAATGTGGTGTCTGTTCAGTAATGAGAGATTGGGCATGGTTATTTGGAACTTTGGGTCTAAATGGATGCCATATGAGCTCCACCTAAAGGAAAAATTGACTAACCGAGTTACATTAGTTAGTATATAACTGAAAATTGTGTGTAGTGTAGTGTGCGGCAGGATAGCTCAGTGGTTAGAGAACCAGATTCCGAAGCAGACGTGCTCAGGTTCGTATCCTGTCCGCGGCAAATTCTGGCCAGTACTTGATGAGTTCCCAATAAGGACGAAACCGGTCTACTGGATGAATTGCCTTTTCTACACTATACAATTCTTAGTTTATACTGACATATGTAAGTAATTAATGGGTCAGGTGTTTATATCAAGACCGCAACCTTGATTATAATAATTATTATCACCACCCGCGCAATCAATGTTCGTTTAATTATATAAATGTTCATTTCAATACCACTTACCCATGTAGTGTGGTGTCTGTTCAGTAATGAGAGATTGTGGATGGTTAGTTTGAACTTTGGGTCTAAATAGATGCCATATGAGCTCCACCTAAAGGACAAATAGACTAACCAGGTTACATTAGATAGTATATAACTGAAAATTGTGTGCAATGTACTGTGCGGCAGGATGGCTCAGTGGTTAGAGAACCAGATTCCGAAGCAGACGTGCTCAGGTTGGAATCCTGTCCACGGCAAATTCTAGCCATTACATGATGAGTTCCCAATAAGGACGAAACCGGTCTACTGGATGAATTGCCTTTTCTACACTATACAATTCTTAGTTTATACTGACATATGTAAGTAATTAATGGGTCAGGTGTTTATATCAAGACCGCAACCTTGATTAAAATAATTGTTATCACCACCCGCGCAACCAATGTTCGTTTAATTATAACAATTTCATTCGCAATGTTTGCATGACCCGGCCAAACAACCCAACAAACATCTGCATCTTCTCGATTTCGAAACTGGCGAAGAATGCTTCGTAGAAACAGGTCAAGCAGTTTCAGTTCTCAAGGGTGATTCTATGGCCAGGATGTTTCTAGGCAGTTTACTTGCAACTGCTACAGAGAACCAATTCATACTTATGGTTGCCGGCATTGCACACTCAAGGTCTCACACAACATAATAGGCCTGGATTTCCTGTTGAAATATCGGTTCATTGTTGACCTAGCCAATCAAAATTTCACTGCCCCTCCACCGAACTTGAGGAAAGCTTTCGGACACTTACCTCCGAGCGTTTGGTGTTAAAGGTCAATCAGCCAACCTCATGCATCATTCAGCAGAGATATCAGCAACTCTTCGAGAACACAAGTCGCTTTTCGATTTCATCAAGTTAGAGCTACAAGTCGCCGACACGATGCACCATATTGTCACAGCAGGACAACTTATTGTACTTAAAAAGTGACTGTTAGCCCTTGCTAAACTGAAAGTTGCCCAAAAGGAATTTCCAATAATATTGGAGAGGGAATCATCAGTCCATCGAAAGTTCATGGGCGGCATTTAGTCTCCAAATCAAACAGACCATACTGAGCCTTTGGAGATTTTCGCAAGTTAAATTTGGTGACCAAATCCGATGCATGTCCTATTCTTAATATTAACCACTTACTTGAAAAGCTCAGCGGTAGCAATTTATTCTCAGTGATTGATCTTAGACAAGCCTACCATCACATCTCGGTAGCGCCAGAAGATATTGAAAAGACTGCGGTCATCACTCCATTTGGCCTTTTCGAATAACTTTACATGCCTTTTAAACTTAAGTGTGCTACACAGACATTTCAAAGATTCATGGATAACATACTTCGCGACGACGACGCTTACTGTATGTCATATCTCGATGACATAATGGTTTTCAGTCCAGACTTAGAATCTCATGCCAAGCATTCACGAACTGTCTTCTCACAATTATCCAACCATGGACTCAATATCAACTATGACAAGTGTGGCAATGGCCACCTTTAAGACAAATAATGAACAAAAAGTCTTATCTAGGGCAGACAGTATTTCAACAGAAATTCCTCGCAGAAGCGTCCGTATAAGAATGAAGCAGTCAGCCCAATGAGAAAAGCAGACTTAGAGCTGAAGTGAACATAAATTAATTAATGTGTAAATTTGTTTTATTAAATCGATGCTCGTTGTGCGAGAAAAATTCTATATATAATTGAGTAAAAATAAAGCATTTGTCGTACATTTAAAATGGCTTCTGATGGGTTGGAAACGTTGATTCAGGCATTGACTTCTCAAATGAACAATTTAACTGCAGAATTAGGCACAATTAAGGCTCGTCTAGACGATACGCTAATAATAAATACCGAAGACATCCAAGTACGTGGACCATCCAACATAGGTGGACACAACAATGGCGACCACGCCGAAGAGGAATCAGGAGGAAATATGCCGGCGTTTTCAGCCGAATCAACGAATTATTTCAGACCGTCATCAGAGTTTAAGCCGATGTTGGCACCACTAGATGTGGAAAGGCCACAGTTGTGGTTCGAAAAATTTGAAGCATCAGTTCGAGCCCAAGAATTTACATTGGAAGCACCTATTGTGCGTGTAGCTGTGCAGGAATTAGTGGACCGGACAGTAGCAGTCCAATTGGAATTGCCGGTTGACCTCACGTATGAAGAATACAAAAGACGCGTGTTGGATCATTTCCGGGCTAGGCCTCAGGAAGTGTTCTTAGAATTATACAGCCTGAAGCCATTAATGGGTGAGATGCCCATGGATACCATGGCACGTATCAAGCGGTGGTTCTCGAAGCTTACCGAGTCTTTACCCGGCTTGCAACCACATGAGGCCATCATGTTCATGCTGCTGGATCCTACCAGATACGGTGAAATATCCAGCGCCCAGGGAGGCCTTGAAGAGAGACTTCAGGCTCTTCAAAGTTCGGCCATAATGACAAACAAAGTGGCAGCTGCATCTCCACACATGGGTCCAGTTACGACATCTGAGAGGAGCGACATACCGTATTGGAATTCTTCGCGGCATAATAAGCAGTTCCGCGACAGAAGGCAACAGCCAGTGGCCTGGAAGCAAAGTCAGTATATAAGGACTCCAGCTTCGACGAATACGACGTATAAGCGTCAGCAAAACCCATGTACTGCTCCTCGAGAACGGCCAGTGCAGTGGGGTAACAGGGTGCACAATCTCACAAATAAAGGTGGGAGAGAGCAGAGCACGTATATTAATCCTTTGGTGCCTCCGATGGGTAGATCGAATGAAGACCAGCAGATCAAACAAAAAAGTGGTCCGAACCAGATGGCCTTTGAAGAAAAGGAAGTGTGGGAAACATTGCCAAATGTAAGAATTTTCATTAAAGTTAAATTTTTAGAACTCTTCAACGGACAGCCAGTAATAATGCAATTGGATACTGGAGCTGATGTGTCGGTACTACCATTGACTTGGCCATTGAACAATGTAAAACCTACGAAAGCAAGTTTATGTCAGGCATCGGGCGCATCGATGGTGGCTGTGGGCGAGTGGGACACGAAGTTGTTAATAAATGAAAATGTCTATCATATGTCTTTTGTTGTTTCGAATACGCAAACGCCCTTATTGGGACTTGATTTCATTAGAAAATGGGTTAAGACGATAGACTGTCAAAATAAACGTGTATGCCTATCGCGGCCTGAGGGAATAAGTTCAATAAAGTCTATATGTACCCATAAATTGCAGGAGGAGACCAGTTGTCTACCTGGGTGGTGGAAGAATCTTCAAACCCGATATAACATTATATTCCAACTGCCTGATTGTAGCGAGCGTCCAGGGCCGACGGTCGAACAGTTTAAGCTATGGCTAGAACTAAATGACGGTTACGAACCACCAAAAGTATATGGTGCTCCTCCAAAGAAATTAGCAGCGGCGACTCGTGCAACCCAAGAAATGATAGAAGCCGGCGTTCTTGAACCGTCAACATCTGTTTTTCGTGCTCCGATGGTTTATGTTACGAAAAAGGATGGTTCGCTCCGACCAGCGGCTGATTTTAGGCAATTGAACTCAGTAACTAAACCGGACCCGTATCCCATGCCGGCTCTGCGTGATCTGTTCTTACAGCTAGCGGGAGGCAAATGGTTTGCCGTGCTTGATCTTAAACAGGGATTTTGGCAAATAGGCGTGCGGCCCGAAGACCGATGGAAGTTAGCGGTACAAGTACCCCAAGGTCATTTCCAATTCACCCGGGTACCATTTGGCCTTAAAAACGCTCCGAAAGTTTTCCAAAGAATGATGGACTCGTTCGTGTCTGACTTAACGTGTACAACAGCTTACGTAGACGATGTTATTATATGGGCCACTACTGAACACGAATTACGTGTGAGGCTGCAGAAGATGTTGGCCAAAGCTGTAGAATGGCGATTACATTTTAATCCAGAAAAGGTACAGATAGGTCAAGAAGTGCGGTTCTTGGGGCACTTAGTCTCAGCGGACGGATGCATGCCGTTAGATTCGAATGTACAACCTATCAGGGATTATCCGGTGCCTACTACTAGAAAACAATTGCGCCGGTTTATTGGTATGGTGAATTTCTATAGACCATACCTCGCAGGGATGGCGGTTACACAACAGCCCTTATCTCAGTTAACTAGTGCCAAGATACCATTTCGTTGGACGGAGGAGGCTCAACAAGCGTTTGTACTATGCAAGCAGAAATTAATAGATGCAACTATTTTGACTTTCCCGGTAGGTAATATGTCAATTGTTACAGACGCGTCAGATATTGGTATAGGAGCGGTGTTACAAGCTGACGGACGTCCTGCGCAATATATAAGTCGCACACTCACTAAGGCGGAACAGAACTATACAGTCACAGAAAAAGAATTACTTGCCGTACAATGGGCGCTGCGGAAGTTTAGATATTTTGTCATCGGGGGACACGTGGACGTCTTTACTGACCACAAAGCGCTAGTGCATTGGAGATCACTATGTATTGAGAAGAAACGTGTACATCGAGCCATTGAAGAACTAGAAGAGTATGATATATCAATTCATCATAGAGCAGGAATCGAGAATGCGGCGGCCGATGCGCTCAGCAGAATTTCCGCTGTGCGGGTTTCACCGCTTATAAAAGTCTCTGAAGAACAGGGTAGAGATGCTACATGTCAGGAAATAGTTAATCAATTAAAAAACGGCACCGGGGTATCTGCACCATATAAAACATTGAGTCTACAGAACGGCCTGTTGGTGCGGAAAGAAGGACAAACAGTGCAATGGTTTGTGCCAGAATCTATAAGAACAGAATTAATGGCCTTTTGGCATGAAACGTTAGGACATCCCGGCGCTGGGCGGCTCATTGAGACATTGCAGTCACGATTGTATTGGCCTGGTATGTCCAAAGAAATTCGTAGCTATTGTCAACAGTGCACTACATGCCAACGTTGTAAACCACAAAAACGAGAAAAAGTCACGCCGATTGCTTTCAATGCCACGGCACGGAACGAGTTTCTGCATGTCGACCTGGTAGGTCCACTGCCGGTAGCTCGCGGCGGCGTGTCCTATGTGTTTTCCATGGTCGATAAGTTTACCCGATGGGTCGAGTTTGTACCACTGAAGAAGATCACAACAGAAAAGATTATAACGTGCTTAGAAGAGCGATGGCTCAGTCGATTCGGTGCACCACAAGTTATAGTTACCGATCAAGGCGCACAGTTTGAGTCGAAAGAATTTAATCAGTGGTGCAAAGACCTTGACATAAAGCATTCCCGCACAGCCACTTATCACCCGCAAACCAATGCGACAGCTGAGCGCGCACATGGGACGATGAAAGAGGTACTGCGATGCTGGTGCCACGAGAGCCCGGGAACGTGGAGAGACAAATTACATTTGGTCGAGCGGGCCATGCGCTTTACTGTCTCAACAGCTACAGGATTCGCTCCAACGACCATGGTCTATGGAGGACACATAAGACTTCCAGGTGAACCGGTAATCCAAGGATCCCATAAGCGCTGCACCATAGCGGATATTCAGGAACGACTAAAACAGTTAACTGAATATGTAGGCGCCACACAGCGACAAGGCTATGCAAGGCAACCGACACGCACTCGCCTAAAGGTCGGCGACTATGTAATGGTAGCGAAGGTCGAGCCCATGGCACTGCAGGCTGTTAATGATGGGCCGTATCGCGTGGAGAGGGTGGACGCAGAGCACAATACTGTTTTTGTTAGCCTGCCCGATGGACCACGAGCTGTGGCACTGGATCGTTTAAGCAGAGTGCGAAAGCCGATTCCTGAGGGGGGGGAAGATGTGGCAATGGCCACCTTTAAGACAAATAATGAACAAAAAGTCTTATCTAGGGCAGACAGTATTTCAACAGAAATTCCTCGCAGAAGCGTCCGTATAAGAATGAAGCAGTCAGCCCAATGAGAAAAGCAGACTTAGAGCTGAAGTGAACATAAATTAATTAATGTGTAAATTTGTTTTATTAAATCGATGCTCGTTGTGCGAGAAAAATTCTATATATAATTGAGTAAAAATAAAACATTTGTCGTACATTTAAAATGGCTTCTGATGGGTTGGAAACGTTGATTCAGGCATTGACTTCTCAAATGAACAATTTAACTGCAGAATTAGGCACAATTAAGGCTCGTCTAGACGATACGCTAATAATAAATACCGAAGACATCCAAGTACGTGGACCATCCAACATAGGTGGACACAACAACAAGACGCAAATTGCAACTACATCCGTGGATTTCCTAGGGAATCGTTTTACGCCGCAAGGTATTCAGCCTTTGCCGTCGAAGGCAAATTCAATCAAGTATATCACGTCACCAAAGACTTCAAGTGAGCTGCGGAAATTTTTGGTAGTCCGTAACTACCGGCGTATAAAGACAACTTTATTCGTTGTGTAGGTGCCTGCGGAATCAAAAAGAACTTAGCAAGAACTTAATCGTTTCTTGATAACTGAAGACGAGGAATTACTTCGACTCGTCATTAACTCGTTAGCAAATGTTACAATGCTAATGCATCCAGATTTTCAACGAAAATTTTCTACTCACGATAGATGCTTCTGAGTTTACAATTAGAGCCACGTTGTAACAAGAGATCGACGGATTTCGGAAGCCTAGCAATTTTTACTTTCGTACGCCGCAACCAGTAGAAACCAGATACAACACTTTTTCGAGAACTACTCACCATCTACGAGGCAGTACGCCACTTCATCAGCATCATTGGGAGCAGCAGATTTGTTTTACAGACGATGCACCATTAGTTGGCGTACTTCGAAACGCGACTTCAACTGTCGCAAATGGCAATTCGACATCTTTCATGTCAACGACGAACAAACATCATTGCAAACGCAATTTACAGGCCAGACGTCTCGCTACAATCACCTTCGCCGTAGCCATTCACAGTCAACTCCGTGACTCTCAAGGAACCCGCACTAACACCATACCTCCTGCAAACAGAACAGAGCGGTGACACTCACATTCAAAGATCAGTAGCTCGTTCCCCAACTAAGTTCGTATGCCCACTTTGAGCATGCCAGTTGCCAGAGAAACTTGATCATACGTCACACTCCTTCAAAGTTGCAACATTTCCAAACCACTTTACGCCTAGCCATCGTCCACATCGACATAGTTCATCTGATAGCGGTTGAACGATTCAGCTACCTTTCAACTATGGTTGATAGATTTACACCATGGCCTTCGGCCTTACCTCTTGGCACCATTTCTACAGACATGATGGTGTTCCTAATGTGGTCATTACTGATAGAAGCATTTACTTCAGGACAACCTAGCGGTTCAGGAGATGCACCTTACGCCAGACGACTGCCTACCATCACCAATCTAACGGTATGGTAAAAGCAATGAATAGGGAACTCAAATCCGCTTTAGCATCTTTGTCCATTACTAACAACTTTGTCGATGCATTACGTTTAGTCCTACTCGCTATGCGTTTCCGTACACGTGAATCTATTAAAACGTCTGCATTACAACTCTTGTAGGGCATGGATCTACGCCTGCCTAGTCAGCTCCCACGTCTACCACCTGCAAAGGATGACCCATGAGTCAAAGCTTCTCGCCTTCGGCTTCATTTCGGTAAGATGCTTGAACAGCAACCGTGACATACTCCTCGTCCAGTCTTCGTTTACCTGCATCTCCACAGCTGCAAGAGAGTACTCGTTCGTAACGACGCTGCTATTGCATCATTACAACCAAAGTATCGTGGTCCATTTCATGCAACGTGATCTCTATGAATCTACATGATTCATTACCTTTCTCACACTTGTCTCATGTGGTACAACCAGCTGTTCTTAGCTAACAAGTGTGTAGCATTTTTTTAATAGTTCTTTGGTATTATGCCATCTCTGCGGCAATGTTCGAGTACACCTTTTTCGTTACCATTTGGTTTATATATATATATATATATATATATAATTTTAAATTTTATTCTTGTAACGTCTGGCTCACACTGTCAATTTTGGTAAGACCTGCTACTTATAAATAACGCCTTGTGTAGCAACACTAAGAAGTCATCGGCTACATATCGTGGTACAGGCCACTTTCAATGCATATCTTAACTTCATCAGTTGCACAGTGCACACTCTACGAATATCATGACCATAATGTCGAGCACACATTAGCTCCTTTGGTCGTATTCGAACTCCTTGACGATGATCCAGCCTAACCAGGTTTCAACTTAAATCTGGTAACTTCAATGGGAATCTACTTTGTAATTTTCACGCTGCGGCTCTCAAAACCTCTCACACTATTCTATTTCGCTTCACGCGGTATGACCGGCCACTACAGCTAACAATTTTGTAGCAATCCCTAGTGGTTATTTAGCATCATATTATTGTTGAAGCAACCAACAAGCATGCAACAGCCCAGCATTTACTGTACATTTTTCTATTAGCTATGGGCAGAATAATTATCAGTTGCCTAAATGGGTTCGAATTCTGCCCTACATAACCTATCAAGCCTCGCCGACAGGAATTTTTTTAACAGAGGAAAATGATGTAACTGATCAGACTAATTCGCCAACATATTTCCAAAATGAAGTTCAAATTTCATTACGCGGTACCAATTAAAACAAATGAAATTTTCCGTTAACCCATTGCGTACGACCTTGTACCAGCAAAAGTACATAAGCGCGGTACATTTACCGTGCATCATCACACATTTGAAATTTCCGCCCTGTCTGCTACGGATGATTGCTGTCGCTCTCTCTACTTGACTTGCATTTATCAACCTTTGTCACCTAGTCACTTTGACTTCAGTCACGCCTATCTTCTTGATGCTGCACAATTCGTCTTACGTGATCGATTATTTATTAATCGAAAATCTACGTGTGCTAGCCACCACGGTGTTGCCGCAGATCTTCAACAAGACAATTCATAGAATTCGAAAAGCAACTCATTTCTCTGGTTCCGACAACTCCACTTATCCCGGTGCATCCACACGAAGGAACACCTGCCAATCAACCAGAGCGACCTCAAGTGTCCATCCCCTCCTCAACGTGGTACGACGGTGTCAACCATGTTTCGATGGCCGATCGTACATGGGCTAACGGGGCTATGGCGGTGGTGTCACCAGGGCGTGGTGGATTTCCGACCGGCAATCGGATCTCCTATAAAATACCACATGAGCCCGACGACGGCACCATGACGCGGCGTGTGTTCCCCGCCACAAAAGGGATCAACAGCCACAGGATTACATGGACTCCTGGACAGTACCCCGTACTTCCGAATGGCGAATGAGCTCTCAACAGCCACCGGCAACCATGCAACTTACTGCTGCCTTGCAGACTGCGCTTGGATGTGCAAAGGCTAGAGGTGCGTCCTCGATCAAAAAGCCGAGTGGTGAGGGGACACCACTTGTACCAAATTCCCAAGAAACTCCATGAAATGGAGCCGGCTTATCCTCTAAAAGGAGTCAGCCGCAGTAAAGTAAAGTAAAGTACTTATAGACACTGAAAAACTACCAAACAAATCTATAAATAATGGTATGATAAAAGTAAATAGTAAAAAATCCGAATTAACATCGGCAAAGATCACTATTGTGTTGATATTAAAGATTGCGTGTATAACTTATCTAATTAGTAATTATTACGTTTCTACTTATAATATATATAGAAAAGAGAATTTCGCAACAGATTTAAATATGTTGGTGAAGAGGCTCTGACTCTATTAACTAATGAGAGCCCCAAAGATACCAAGTCTATCGGTTTTATTGTGTCTATAGAAGTCTGAATGGTTAATTTATACTTCCATATCGATCAAGTTTATACCTGCACCTCCCTGTACTCAGTGTACTCAAACTAAAGATTAGCCTCCACGCCGATCACAAATATATATAAGTATCCCATCAAGTAATAGGCGAAGAGCTGCGTACATTAATCTCTACCCAGCATATCGAATTTTTTTAATCTGGAAAGAGGTTTTACACAAAAAACAGAATGATTAAATTACCTGTTTCTGGACGATCCCAATATGCACAAATGCGAACGGAAACTATATTTTACAGTAATATATTTTGAAGATCAAAAAATGGAAGAAGTGACCATAGAAACAAGATGGCTGCTACAAGTAAACAGCGAAAATCAGGCACAAAATACAGGAACCTGAGTAATTCGCCATAGGAAACTTATACTTCGTAATTATTTGTTTACTACAAAATAGACATGCTTAGTACAATGCATGAATAGTAAACAAATCTATAAACACTGGCCTGAAAAGGGTAAATAGTACAAAATCAGACTTAAACTCGGCAAATATCACTGCACCAGTAACTAATTTAATTTTTATTTTAAAATTGATGTTTTCATCTTCATTCAGCTACAACTGGTTATTTTCAACGGATATATTGTCATTTGTAGTAGTGTGTAGTAATAGTGCCATTTGAAAAAATCAAAATTTTTCAACTACAATTCGCGAAAATGACAACAACAAATAGTGATGCATTAAAGGCAGAATTTGACCTTATAAATATGCAAGATGATAACGTTTTCTCTGACGATAAAACATCGACGGATGTGGTGTCCTCTCAACTTTCAATTGAAAGCTTATATGAAATGACAAATGAGTCTGAAGAAGAGAAATGTTGTAGAATATCTCTACCGTTTATAGATACGACGGGTTTATTGGAATTTTCAAACGCTATCACTTCAGCAAGATGTTTCAGAAAACTGAAGAAATTAATAAAAATTTGTATTTCAAAAGGCAGCTTTCATTTGAAAAATAATCTTAATAGAAAGAAATTAATAATCAAGATCAGAACCTTTTTATATTGTTTGTTGGCATTGCTATCTTTTATGACCATGGGCATAATAATTGTTCTTCCTTATTATATGTATTTCGATATTTCTACATGACAAATCATCTATTATTATTTGAAAATATTCAAATAAGGATTGTTATCAATTTCGGTATAAAATAAAACAAAATACTTGTTCACTTTATAAATCACAGTAAATGTACACTTAAAAAATAAAACTTTAATATCAAACAGTAAGCTTCACATGCTTATAAACAGGCGCTCGTTTAATTAAATAAAGTGGATTTATTCTTTTGTATCTCATGCATGCAGAGCCTTACAAATGCCAAAAGTGACTGATGCTTCACTGTCACATAACCATAAGTCATTCATGGTTATATGTGGACTGTAAAAGAACACACGGTCGTCCATTCCTAGTGAAGATGGTTTGTAATCAGAGTTTCCCTCCTCTTATATGTGAGCCGTTTGATAACGTAATATTTATTTATGCTGAATTTTATTACATTTAATTGAAAGTATTTATAAAAGAAATTTTCTTTAATAACTATTATGCATAAATAAATTACAATTGTCTAGAAAAGCCTAAGCCGGGTTACATTATTCTAAATATATCAAATTATTCATTACAAGCAATATAACTAATCATAATAAGATTTCTACTGAACTGTAGAGACAAGATTAAGCTGTGAAAAATATTTTTTACATGAATTTTAAATTTTAATTATAAAAGTCATTTTTTATTTAGGAGATCTAGTCAAAACATTTAAATGAAATAAGCAATGAAATACCTAGCGCTTTGTACACGTTGAGTTTTTTAGGCGAATTACATTAGTTTTTTAATTTTCTGTCGGTTTCATTAATTTCCATTTAACTAAAATAAATTTTAAAAATATATCTAAAGCTAGTACAGTTTTACCAAATGTTCATCACTTTGATATGCGTCTTTTTCAAACTGAAGCAATACTCACTAATATATTAATTCATGAGGCTCATTCAACACAATTCAAAGACAGAGGTTTATTAGTTTAAATGGAGGAAATTTGGATAGTCTGTTAGAGCTGCGTTTGGCTGACAAATTCGTAAAAGAATCGCCAATAAATTGTATCCACAACGAAAGGATATCGTCCGAATTCATAAACGCTTTAGACACACAATGTGTGCATCACAGAGTTGTACTATGAAAAAAACACTTAATCATAGCTTAAACTGAAAAGAAAGAAGTCCTTCAAACTAAGTCACAAAAATCAACTTCAGTTCCGGCTTTTATGCAAAAAAATTGAGCCAATCTTTTCAGATTCATTAATCGGTTAATTTTAAGGGTTGCTCATACTGGTCCCAGTCTGTTTGAAATGGTACCACTTTCTGGTCCTACGGTCACGGTATTACCATCTTTACAAATCTTAAATGCTTTATCCTATAATTATCAGTTCAAAACAGAGGCGGTTTGAAAAAAAATTGTTTGTTAGATTATTAGAAGCCTGTTTAATTCCTAACCACTTAAATGATCATTCTTGCAATTCCTGTATCTATGCCTAATATCAGTGTGTCAGTGATGACCGCATGGAAAAACCGTTGGACTCGATAGCAAATCAACAAGCTTCGGTTTCTTCACGATGATTTAGGTTTACATATCCGCCTCTCTTTTTTTTGTCCAGTGCCATCGCCTAAGCCTACCTAATGTAGCCAGGCACCAGCCAACATATCCTTTTTTGTTACTTTTCTGGCTTTTGCATAACGACACTTTCCAGTAGCCAGTAACTTTTTCTTTATGAGCAAGACGCGACATATTATGTTTTCTCTATTGCCTCTCTATCTACGTTTAGCTTTAGGGGCACTACTTCAAGTATGAGTATGCTCTCATTTTAAATGTTAATCAATATTACGTTCGTCTAAACGGGTTACTTTATAAACCTGATAGGAAGAAGATCGATGATAATTTCATCATCATCATCATCATTAGCAGCATCATCATCATTTTCAACAGGTCACTTTATGCACCTTGAAGTGGTGCACAGGCCCGTCTCCTAAATTCCAATTAGATTTAGCGTAAGCATGTAGTAGCTATACTAGCATTGTTACTTCAGAACTATTTGTATGAAATGTGTGTTTTTGTTCAACAATTTAAAAACTAGCTATTCTATCTGAAAATACATACATACATAAACTTAGTTTTTACTGGTAAATCTCTGCACTACTTCATTAACCATTCGAATAAGTGGAAGCCTTAATGCAGGGTGAAAAAATAACCGTGTTTTTCTGATTTCTATCTGTTTTTACCTTCTGCTAAAATATAAATACTGCGTTTTTTTAATAATTAGCCTTATTATTTTCATTTTTAGGACGTATGATCACGCTGATTTATTAACAAATTTGCCAAAATTCAACGCGATATATTTTGTAATTTTAATAAATATATACAAATATAAATAATAAATAAATGTAAATATAAATTAATAATACGTATATATATATATATATATATATATATATATATATATATATATATAATAGACAATTTAATGCTTTATATGTTAATCTCCTTAGACCTGTCTTTCTTCAATTCCCTTAGTGTTGTTTAAACGTTATTATCTGTACGAGACTGCACTTGGAGACATAATAATCAGTTTTTCATTTTCTACGGTGGTATTGAATTTTGCCAATCGTTGCTTGCATTTGTTGTTTCTTCATCTACTACCAGTTTCTTTTATTTGTGTGCATAAAATCTTATAATTTTTGAACTGTAAACGCGCCGGCTGGAAGTAAGTGCCGTGTGATGTTACAAGAAGAAAAACCGGATTCTAAGAGAGGTTACTGTTGGTGTCCCTTAGCATGGCCAGAAAAGCGTTCACGGATGTGGGGGTTGGTGTTCGAAGGCTTAGAATTGTGTTTACGTTTATATGCGTTATAACTGAGTTTACTGTTCAATGCTTCCATATATACTCTACGCCTATTTCTTAGATTTACATGACATTTGACTGAAGTTTTAAAGTATATTTTGTATTTTCAGAAAACGAATTATTCACACGTGAAATTTTTACAAGAATTCATGCTTGCACATTTTAATTGTGCTGATGATACAATTTAACTAAAGAATAATAAAAAATCAAAAACATAGTGAGGCTTTTTATTATGGTAACTGACTGCAGTAAGGGGAACTTTGTTTAAACAACTGTAAAATTTGTTAGAATATTGTTCGATACTTCGATTAAGAGGCACAGATTTGTGGATCTATCCTACATTTTTGCGAAGTTAAATTAAGATCTACTATCAATTCGAAATGTCTTGGAGCCGGCTTATCCTCCAAAAGGAGTCAGCCGCAGTAAAGTAAGTATCAATTCGAAATACAGTGGCGTCTTTTATACAGTAAAAGCAACAAATAAGGCAAAATGTGATGTTCACTTGAGCTATACACAGACTGATCTCTCTAAAAGCATTTAGAAAAAACGGAAGTTCTATAGATACAGAGCAATACATAATATTGTAACATAACTGATAGCAGTTGTTAATGCTTATTTACAATTTGCCGTCATGTATAACGTATAAATAGGACTGTTTTTACTACCTATGATGGATATGGATAGTCCAGCGTATATCTGGGAGATTACCATCGGCTGCGCTCTTCGATGTATAGTCTACGAAGATGCGAAGAGTAGAATTAGTTTCGCTTCGGACTGAGGATCCGCTCTCACCTTGTATTTGAACCTGTCTGTTTACTCAAATCCTCCAATCACGTTCTGACAACTGTGTAAAGACAGAATTACTTGCTAAACTTAATGCTTTAAAGCCAGACAATCAGATTTAAGTTAGATATTTGACCAATTAAACAAAATGCCAATTTTAATTTCACTAAATTGCAAGAATAAAATCGAGATGACAAAATAGCCTTTTCAATTCAATAAATATATTGACGATAAATTTAAATATAAAAGTCTCAATGGAGAAGAAAAAAGGTATTATCAATAAACTGCTACAATTAGACGCGAAGAATTCATAAATTAGTTGACACAACATTCGATTTTGCTTGGAGCAATTAGTTTTAAAAACAAAGAAAACCTAACCGAACCTTTTATTTTGATCATTTATATATTAATTTTAATAATAATAGCAGTAACAGTATATATAATAATATATAATTTATGAGACATAACTGTATATTTGTCTAAATATGTTATTATTTCAGTTTGATTTCAAGACTAAATTTGGTTTTAAACGCGTAAAAAATTGCCTGGCAAATTTTCAAATAATTTATTTGAGTTTGAGATCAGCTTCACGTTATCAGTTGATTTAAACTAACCTCAAACGCCTATCTTAGCTTCTGATACATTTTTGCGCAGATTGATCCTAAATTTTTTAAATTTTTGTCAGATAATGCTATTTCACACAGAATACTAACATAAAACGGGTCTGCTGCTCCAATTCGATTATCCAATAGACTGTAATAGTGTGGCAAAAATATCGCATACCAAGTAGGAAACATACGTATATCGTAGCATCTTATTTGTTGCAATAAAAGGTTATTTTTTATATCTTAAACACCCCGGCTGCAGGTAAATGCTGCGAGGTTCGGTTTGTTTATGACGTGATACAGTGAAATCCGCAAGGAAGCTGTGTTGCGGATGTCGCCTTGCCCGAATGCTAACTTGGCCATAATGGTGTTGTGGAGAGGTTTAGTTTGCCTCATTTCTGTGAGTTATCCTGATAAATTTACTCATAGTAGCAAGGTTTTCTTTCTCTCTCTACCCCTCTCCCTCTCTCGTAAATCTCAATAATAATTTATCTAAATTTACTTATATACTTTTTTTCACTCCTTATGGTTATATGGTGATGATGAAATGCCGTACGGCGTTACAAAGTAGTTAAAGGCCATAGATAATGAGCCAGTTACTGTTTTATTAGGGCTGAAATTGCGTACTTGTGCAAATGCCCAAAATGTGTTGTTTTAGTGTCTAGAAGTACTCCTAGACACTTGAGGCCGCCTCTGGTTGACTGACTGGTGTTTCTTCGTTGTGGAGTCGAATCCAAAGGGGTTAATTGCTGTGTGAAGGCTCAGAGTTGTCTTGTTGAATATCTGCGGCCACACGTGGTGGCTGGCACACGTAGAAGTCAGATTAGCTAATAATCGATCCCTATGACTAGTTATGCAGCAACAAGAAAATTGGCGCGACTGAGATCCACGTGACTAGGCGACACAGTGTAACTGACGCTAGTTCAGAAGCCAGCGTAGGCAAAGTCGATTGTGTAATGCGACAGCAATCACGCGTAGTGTACAGTAGGAAGTGTTAAACGTGCGTGATAACGCATAGTAAATGCACCGTGCTTATATACTTGTGCAGGCGTAAGCTCGCACGCCGCTGTTTAACGGTAAATTTCGTGTTTTAATTGGTAGCGCGTAAATGAAATTTGAATTTCATCTAGGCAATATACCGGCGAATTGTTCTGAGCCATTTATGTGAATTCCATTTTATTTAACTAAATGCAAAAGTTTGTCGTGTGCTCGGTGTGTTGACTTAATAACAACTGGAATTATGCTATTTCACGTGTCTCTGGTTAGAAAACTGACTTTTAACAGGACTATATTTCTGAATGAAGCACCAGTGACAGGTGAAATATATAACTAGAGTTAACACCTAGGCAAGTCGTAAGACATGTAATTAATTGGATATTTTTCGTTTCAGGTGCATAAAGTCAATGAAGCCATTTTTATAGATCAAACAATATATATGCATATATATGCATATATATATATATAAATATATATATATATATATATATATATATAACATTCAAAGTGTTATACAGACTATCTTAACAGATAACGAAGATGATATTGTTAAATGAAGCTATCAGCTACTGAAGACCCTATTCTAATTATCTTTAACTATCCCATCCTGCGGTTTTAGAGCTACAACATAATCAAATATCAAAAAGACATTGCAGTGAAACACAAGAGAAGCAATAAGAACAGCCAACATAAACGGAATTATTATAATCAAGGTCTACTGGATGAATTGCCTTTTCTACACTATACAATTCTTAGTTTGTACTGACATATGTAAGTAATTAATGGGTCAGGTGTTTATATCAAGACCGCAACCTTGATTATAATAATTGTTATCACCACCCGCGCAGCCAATGTTCGTTTAATTATATAAATGTTCATTTCAATACCATTTCCCCATGTAATGTGGTGTCTGTTCAGTAATGACAGATTGGGCATGGTTAGTTGGAACTTTTGGTCTAAATGGATGCCATATGAGCTCCACCTAAAGGAAAAATTGACTAACAAAGTTACATTAGTTAGTATATAACTGAAAATTGTGTGTAGTGTAGTGTGCGGCAGGATAGCTCAGTGGTTAGAGCACCAGATTCCGAAGCAGAATTGCCCAGGTTCGTATCCTGTCCGCGGCAAATTCTGGCCAGTACTTGATGAGTTCCCAATAAGGACGAAACCGGTCTACTGGATGGATTGCCTTTTCTACACTATACAATTCTTAGTTTATACTGACATATGTAAGTAATTAATGGGTCAGGTGTTTATATCAAGACCGCAACCTTGATTATAATAATTGTTATCACCACCGCGCAACCAATGTTCGTTTAATTATATAAATGTTCATTTCAATACCATTTCCCCATGCAATGTGGTGTCTGTTCAGTAATGACAGATTGGGCATGGTTAGTTGGAACTTTGGGTCTAAATGGATGCCATATGAGCTCCACCTAAAGGAAAAATAGACTAACCAAGTTACATTGGTTAGTATATAACAGAAAATTGTGTGTAGTGTAGTGTGCGGCAGGATAGCTCAGTGGTTAGAGCACCAGATTCCGAAGCAGACGTGCCCAGGTTCGTATCCTGTCCGCGGCAGATTCTGGCCAGTACTTGATGAGTTCCCAATAAGGACGAAACCGGTCTACTGGATGAATTGCCTTTTCTACACTATACAATTCTTAGTTTATACTGACATATATAAGTAATTAATGGGTCAGGTGTTTATATCAAGACCGCAACCTTGATTAAAATAATTGTTACCACCACCCGCGCAACCAATGTTCGTTTAATTATATAAATATTCATTTCAATACCACTTCCTCATGTAATGTGGCGTCTGTTCAGTAATGACAGATTGGGCATGGTTAGTTGGAACTTTGGGTCTAAATGGATGCCATATGAGCTCCACCTAAAAGGAAAATTGACTAACCAAGTTACATTAGTTAGTATATAACTGAAAATTGTGTGTAGTGTAGTGTGCAGCAGGATAGCTCTGTGGTTAGAGCACCAGATTCCGAAGCAGACGTGCCCAGGTTCGTATCCTGTCCGCAGCAAATTCTGGCCAATACTTGATGAGTTCCCAATAAGGACGAAACCGGTCTACTGGATGAATTGCCTTTTCTACACTATACAATTCTTGGTTTATACTGACATATGTAAGTAATTAATGGGTCAGGTGTTTATATCAAGACCGCAACCTTGATTATAATAATTGTTATCACCACCCGCGTAACCAATGTTCGTTTAATTATATAATGTTCATTTCAATACCACTTCCCCATGTAATGTGGTGTCTGTTCAGTAATGACAGATTGGGCATGGTTAGTTGGAACTTTGGGTCTAAATGGATGCCATATGAGCTCCACATAAAGGAAAAATTGACTAACCAAGTTACATTAGTTAGTATATAACTGAAAATTGTGTGTAGTGTAGTGTGTGGCAGGATAGCTCAGTGGTTAGAGCACCAGATTCCGAAGCAGACGTGCCCAGGTTCGTATCCTCTCCGCGGCAAATTCTGGACAGTACTTGATGAGTTCCCAATAAGGACGAAACCGGTCTACTGGATGAATTGCCTTTCTACACTATACAATTCTTAGTTTATACTGACATATGTAAGTAATTAATGGGTCAGGTGTTTATATCAAGACCACAACCTTGATTATAATAATTGTTATCACCACCCGCGCAACCAATGTTCGTTTAATTATATAAATGTTCATTTCAATACCATTTCCCCATGGAATATGGTGTCTGTTCAGTAATGACAGATTGGGCATGGTTAGTTGGAACTTTGGGTCTAAATGGATGCCATATGAACTCCACCTAAAGGAAAATTGACTAACCAAGTTACATTAGTTAGTATATAACTGAAAATTGTGTGTAGTGTAGTGTACGGCAGGATAGCTCAGTGGTTAGAGCACCAGATTCCGAAGCAGACGTGCCCAGGTTCGTATCCTGTCCGCGGCAAATTCTGGCCAGTGCTTGATGAGTTCCCAATAAGGACGAAACCGGTCTACTGGATGAATTGCCTTTTCTACACTATACAATTCTTAGTTTATACTGACATATGTAAATAATTAATGGGTCAGGTGTTTATATCAAGACCGCAACCTTGATTATAATAATTGTTATCACCACCCGCGCAACCAATGTTCGCTTAACATAAACGGAAAACAAAAAGGATGATAAGATCATTAAACTTATACAGTACATTAAACCAAGTGCACACTATGGAAGGCGGTTATATTAACATTTCTCAAAATGTATGAACAGATATGAAGATTTAATTTTAAAATTTCTATATGCGATTAATGTTTATTATCATTATTTTTTATATTAGATTCAATTATTTCGTGAGTTGAGAACAAATTAACTGCTATTACCACTGATGTAATCGATTATTGTAGATTTGAATAGATAGCACGAATGTAACAAAATCTACTTAAGCACTATCTTCGTGACCGCATAGGGATTCTCCATCCGGCATTTCTGTAAAGTTCAATTTAGGTGAGACTAATAAGGTTTATAGCTCCATTTATGATTTCTAATAAACGTGAACTGCGGTTTCACTTGCGTCGGTCAGTTTGTAGTCCTACCATGATGATAAATACGGAAGTTCGCGACACATTAAATCGTTTGACAGCCGATAGATTTCCTGTTGTGTAACTGATTAAAGAACGATAGTGTTTATTTCACGCCAAAACAATTGATTTTAATGGAAATTTCCTATCACAACCCGAGCCAACCGTAATTACATAACTTCCTTCTATGGCAACTCTGAGGTGCATACTTTTTCGACATTTTTTTTCAAAAGATGAAACCATAAAATGAAAATCTGTTTAGGAGAATTTTAAAACCAAAAACGATGTCTATTCAGAAAGCGTCGTCTAAAACACACGACAAATATGCAACAACAACAAACAATAAACGGGATCGAATCAAAGTACCGCGCAAATGAATTCTCCATTAATGAAAGGCATATCGTCGAAACAAATATAAAAATTTGAAAAAGCCGCAGAAGACCAGCTGCCGAATTCACTGACAACGGACCATTTTTAACAAAACACCTGAAAAATGCCAATCCAAATTTCGGTTATACCTAACTTATTAAAATTCAGTAAGATTTTATAATTTTTTGGGCGGGATATTGACCGATTACAAAAATGACAAAAGAATAAATATATAAAATGGCCAACTCTTTTAAAATAGCTTAACATAACGTTTAAAAATACTCATTCTGATAGCCAGATTAATAACTTTGCATGCTTTGACAGTAAGAAATGACAATAAATTGGGAATTTCCGAATCTGCTAGTGTTGAATTTATTTGACTCAAGTTTGGAAATATAAGCTGAACACTAAACCCATTTTACGTAACCCTTCACAAAACATAACAAAATCACTGTTAGTCGTACTTGATGATGTCTCTCGAAATTTTTTGACCATCATCATCAAATCACCACGGAAAATTGACTTTGGAGGACTAAACCAAGAGTCATATATCCAACCAGCTCTCATCTCAATTGACTTTGCCTACGTTTTACTTATCTAGAAATGTCGGCCGCAAAATTTCCATGCAATAGAGAATATAAATATGCTTGCAGCTTTTGCCACACATGTTCTACGATTTTGGAATCATTGAATGCGTCCTCTTGATGAAAGAAATTCCTTAAGTTAAAAATTAGAAGTTGAGATAAGCGAAAATCACGTTTTGTTTAGTTAGCCACACTTGCTGGCGCGTTTTGGCCTGTCCATTTGAATTCTCCTATAGCTAAATAAAAAGTAAAACTCATACGTATCAAGCCAGAATGTTGAAATTTGTGTTTTCGTGCACATGCACGCTTATATTCTAACGTTGCTGCATGAAATCTGTACACATATCTGCCTACGAAGTGTTGTGAAACAGCGATCGAACTTGATTCACATGTCTTCCTCCTGATCCAATGAATAAAAACAGTTATCTTAGAGTAAGAAACTATCAATTTCATTTCCTTTGCGTATTATAAAAAAAATTTTAAATGAAAAGATGAAACAAAATCTCAATTAATCAATATATATGTTTTCATCAACAATTATATATATATATATATATATATATATATATATATATATATATATATATATTATATCGTCGGTATATAATTCATTGCGTACGATCAAATCGGTTTCAACTTTATTGAACACTTATTAAATAGTTGCCAGAGTTGCAACAGCACGGACTTAAATCACGGTGAATATGGTTCAGTTTTGTAACAAGTACCCTCCACAATCAGAGTGGAACGTTTAATGCAATTTTAAGAAAGATACCAACGTGTGCTCTTTTGTCAATATTCCTTTCAATTGGATCTAATTCAGTATCGCTTCCAACATAAAAGGACAGGTCGGGGAAGGCTAGTGCAGAGCTGCATATCGAAAGCGATACCGAATGAGATCCATTTTAAAAAATTACTGACCAGACAGCAAAAGATGGTATATAACTTAATATTGCATGCAATGTGTAGCTTCGGTGGTGCAAAGGAGGAGTTGCAAGACTCCAAATTAAATCCATTTCGTTTAAACCCCTGTTGCGAAATTATGGCAACTAACTGATGCGTCCAGCATTAGAACGAAACCGGACTAGTTGACAGCGCATATACAATAAAATCCTGATATTAGACTTTGATTATATATACTTGTTTTACAACGAAGATAGAAACGCTGATGAAAATAACAGCTGCCAAAGAAACAAAGGACCTAAAGAGGGACCTGGACAAATTTCCTACACAATAGAAATTTCCTACAAACCCAGACGCATTTATTCATAATTATTCAAAAATGATCCTGTCAAAACACCAGAAAGAATTACTCCTTAGGAGAAAAATTCTGCGTAGTCAAGAAAAAACCTAAGTGAACTTGACAATATTGACATTCAGGTTGAAGCGGAAAATTTCTACAATGACTTAACGAAAGACACCGCCCCACATGCATTCAATGGACAAGGACTGAAAGCTGAGATAGTTAGCGCACTAGAACAATACAAGAAGGAATTCAGAGGCAGCCAAATCATCACAAAAAAGCACATAGACGAACTCAGAAAACTACAATCAGACAAATCCATACGACTTGCCACAGCAGACAAGGGATCAGTAATTGTTATACTTGAAGCCGACGCTTATAGAAAGTTCATGAACAATATTATAAATGATCAATCGAAATTCAAACAAGACATCGAACATAAAGATGATTCAACAAATATCGAATGAAGAATTAATGCAATTCTGAAAAAGATGGAAGACCACGTTTTAGCATCGATGGCTGATTCCAATATTAGACCAAAACTCATAGAAGACATCCAAAAGGCAAAAGCCGTCGGAACAAACACCGCAAGATTGTACAGCAAACCAAAACTCATAAAGCCGTGACAGCCTCAGGAGCTTCCTCGATGCGGCCTATTATATCAATGATCAACGCTCCACAACATAAACAAGCCAAGTTTCTTTGCAAAATACTTCAACCAAAACGAAGCATCATAAACGCAAACACTATTAAGGACTCCTTAGAGCTAGTAAATGAACTGAAGAGGAAGAACATTCCACAGAATAAAATGGTCTCGCTTGACGTCTCATTCTTATTTACAAACATACCGCTGGATAAGACAACGGAGATCTTGTGTGACTTTATCAAAAATGACTTTTTTGATTTCCCTATAGACACCAATGACATCAAAGACCTCATATTAGTATGTACAAAAAACGTGCAATTTACATTTGAAGGGACATACTACCGCCATATCAATGGTGTAGCTATGGGAAGCTGCCTTCCACCCCTCCTGGCAGATGTATACATGTATCATCTTGAAAAAAACGAGCCTAAAATGTATAATTGACCAGTGCGCACTCTACAAAAGGTATGTAGATGATATCTTCTTGTTCATCTCAGAAGCAGCAGACCCTTCCGAAATCCTCAAACAAGCAAATGAAGCCGATCCAGACATCAAATTCACTCTCAAGTTAGAGAAAGACGACAGTTTTTCCTTCCTTAACACCAAACTCACTCGAGAAGAAATAGGTGATTTGACACTGGTGCCAGAAGTTTCCAAACAATATGAGCGTTCAATACTGCAATCCACACTTGCGCTGTTACCATGTGAAGACTACAAATTTGCGCAACAAGGTTAAACGATAAACTACACTCGGAAAAATAGCACTCGTACACGTAACAGCGAACAATGCGCACAAATGGTTAATTCTCAAAACAATAATGACCAGATCTCAGACATCACTTTGCAATACAGCGAGAATGACCTTTCCATGCAAGCAGGCACACACACAAACACAAACGCAGACCGAAAACCTATCAAAATAAAAATCTGTAAATGAGTAATGAATAAAGATATAGAGAATCGCAATAGGCATGAAGGGATGTTTCATCCAAAGCAGCACGCAGAAATGAGGCCATTAATACATACATAGAGGTAAAACTTTTGTATAAACAGAATAAAATATTACGTGCAAAAATGAAAAAAGACTGGATGACTTCAATGTATCTTCCTTTGTATACATTTTTGTGACCAGTGTTAAATCATGGTTCTAAAGATGCGTTATACATACAACGCCTAAATTTAAATGAAAAAGGTGTAGGAATATTTCAGCCAATTAAGGTAAAATATGTCTTATAATGTTGTTTAAATAAAACTTGGATTTAAAATAAGATATTTTTTGAGCATTCTGTTCGGGAGCGCTAAGATATATTCTTAGGTGAGTCATGTTTAGAATTAGATGTTATTCGAATAAATTAACTTTTCATACGAACTTAACGTCTAAAGACGCATTCTAGTACGCGCACTGTTATAGTGATAAAGAGGTGTACTAATCTAGCTGGTTTTTGCGTTTCACAACAATGTTTTTAATAAAAAACTCGCCAGCCCGATAGGAACTGCGAACGAGAGGGCCGCTAGCCGTATATAGAAAGCCCAACTGATCGCCGACAGACTTCCAATAGTTGAACTTGTCAGGATGCAAATATTCACGGACCTAAAAAGTAAATAAATGCATATATAAAAATTTTTAAATAACTAATTTAACCAAAGTAAAAGGAAGATTAACAGTTGAGTAATTTATACAAGAAAAGGATACCACAGAAAAGAAAGCATTACGCATTGCGATACGTCAAGGAGTGTCGTATCACATTTCAGGTTATTGAAAATGCGCAGAACAAAGGGTATTTGAAGTGGTTTAAGTAAAGTATAATAAATTTTATACGTTTAGACGGCCAACAAAATGGTTATGCGACATCGCTTGCGACAACTGTTTACCCTTTAGATGCTGTTTGTGGCGAACTAATATACATGAAATTGTGTATTAGGTGTTGCGCTCTTAGCAACAAATTAGTTAAGTTGTGACCAGAAAGATAAATCAAATACAGAATTTCAAATATGACAATGCCACCTTTGGTTTATCCATCTGGTCATATTTAAATTAATCTGTTACTAAGAGCGCAACACCCAATACACAACAATTTACCATCATATGATTTTAAAATTTCATCACGCCATAATCTAAATTAAAAGTTCTTTGATAATATGTATCGACTTGGAGATTGTGCATATTTTAAATAAAAAGAACTTGCACTTTACCTGTGAACAACTGATGGATTAAGAACAGAAAAACAATATCTAGATCTAATGGTGAAGACGCGTTTCTAGCGCATACATACATGCATACGTACATAAATGAAGATCTACATCTTCCTTTAGGTTGGTTCCTTAAAAGCCTATGCCAATAGAACAGAGCTCACCAGGTGTGTTCATTGCAATCCATTTTAGTTTAGATTCTAAACATATTAAAGTTCATCCATGTGTCCCTTGGTTGGCTAGGGTAAATTGAGGCGTAATCAAGCGACCGATATCGCGAAAAATAGAATACCGGCCAGAAGTTGGCTGGCCTTTCCTTTCTGTGCTTTCAGCAATCCACCGGTGGCTAGGGTAGCCTGGCGAACAAGATGTGTAGGTAGCCTGCTCAAATAGTGTTTTAACCAATGCAATTGACCATCCATACCAAGGTTCTATGAGGATAAAGCGCAAGGGAATCGCCGAAAAGAACTGGTCAGATTGTAAATTTTGCTCTTAATAAATGCCACCTGACGCTTAGATGGCAAATATCTACACAAAATCAAGCGATTCACAAAGCTGATCAGACGGCTAGCAGTTGTAGCCTGCCATTTCACAATTCATCTCATCACAGTGAAGAAGGAACAATTAATTTTAGTTCAACATCTACTTCACGCTTAGTAAAATAAACTGGCGATTCCCGTCGTCTGGATAATGTGCCAAAGGCAGTTGCAGTAAAGCTTATAATGTTGAAAATATCGGTAAAGTCGATCCATTTTGTAACAGTAGTGATCCGGTGTTTATTAATTAGTTGACGACTTGGAGAAAAGTACTATTAAGCACGATATTAGTCCATGGATCAAGATTGTCCATAAAATCCGTTTTAGTAAAATTTGGTATCAGATCATAACGAATAGACATTTCTTGAGCGCAATTGTGTACTAGCTCTCTGGAACTCTTCTTCCTCTCTTGAAAGTGCTACTACGGCCGATGAATTATAACAACAGGCTTTCAGTAATCAAACAATTTTGACTGAAATGCCATTACTACGCACAGTTCGTCACAAAATTTTAAGCGGCAAAAAATAAAACGCCGCCGGGCAGTCTATCAGAGCGACGAATGGGCCGCTGACATTGTTGGTACGTGTGATTGTGGGAAGTGCATAAGTTTCGCTCGCGCGCCCCACATTCGGTCTTAGTTCGGCTTTTGTTGGCCTAATTCATTACTTTCGTTCAACACTAATCCTTCTGAGGACAATAGAAGGAATCTCCTTTAATGCAGCATAAAATAGAAATACTACAATAGTGGTTATGAGTGCTAATGTTAACATTTTAGTAATTAAGCTTATCGTAACTCATTTCTGACGAATTTTTCTATCTAGATTGCTGCAATAATCTCGCGCTTATTCTTCAGTCTTAATTCTACTTATATGATAAAATTGTACTTGAACAAAAGTGGAGATTTCGGTGTCCAAACGACAGCTGAAGCACGATATAAATTATTATAATCAAGGTTGCCGTTTTGATATAAGCACCTGACCCATTAATTACTTACATATGTCAGTATAAACTAAGAATTGTAATAGTGTAGAAAAGGAAACTCTTCCAATAGAACGGTTTCGTCCTTATTGGGAACTCATCATGTACTGGCCAGAAATTGCCGCGGACAAAGCTCAAACTTTGGCACGTGTGCTTCGGAATCTGGTGCTCTAACCACTGAGTCACCCTGCCGCACACTACACTAATGGATGAATGATGCCTACTGCTACACTGAATGACTAAGTATATACTGGCATATGTAAGTAATTAATGGGTCAGGTGGTAATAACAAGACCGCAACCTTGATTATAATGATTGTTATCACCACCCGCGCAACCAATGTTCAGTTTAATTATATAAATGTTCATTTCAATACCACTTCCCCATGTAGTGTGGTGTCTGTTCAGTAATGACAGATTTGGGCATGGCTAGTTTGGAACTTTGGGTCTAAATGGATGCCATATGAGCTCCACCTAAAGGAAAAATTGACTAACCAAGTTTACATTAGTTAGTATATAGCTAGAAAATTGTGTGTAGTGTAGTGTGCGGCTAGGATTAGCTCAGTGGTTAGAGCACCAGATTCCGAAGCAGACGTGCCCAGGTTCGTATCCTGTCCGCGGCAAATTCTGGCCAGTGACCTTGATGAGTTCCCAATAAGGACGAAACCGTGTCTCACTGGATGAATTGCCTTTTCTACACTATACAATTCTTAGTTTATACTGACATATGTTAGTAATTAATGGGTCAGGTGTTTATATCAAGACCGCAACCTTGATTATAATAATCTGCATCACCACCCGCGCATGAAATGTTCGTTTAATTATATAAATGTTCATTTCAATACCACTTCTAGATGTAATCCCTGTCTGTTCAGTAATGACAGATTGGGCATGGTTAGTTGGAACTTTGGGTCTAAATGGAAATGGCTATGAGCTCCACCTATGATTTAAAATTGACTAACCAAGTGTGCTTAGTTAGTATATAACTGAAAATTGTGTGTAGTGTAGTG
>JAQBSW010004888.1:0-63554 GCA_029291075.1 Eudiplozoon nipponicum | reverse complement strand
GCCTTATAGCACCCTTTATTGTGAATTACTAATTTCAAGTTACATAATATGCCCAACGTACAGAAATGCAAGTAAATGTGGCGGAACTGTTCTTTATTTATATAGTACGATAATTTATCCTCATACACCTACATTCAACGAATATCCAAGGACAAATCCAAGTGAAATTTCTCTTAAATAATTTTATCTTCTGTTTGTATATATATATATATTTATATATATATATATATATATATATATATATATATATATATATATATATATATTCTTATAATTAAGAATACAAACCAACAGAAATTGGATAAAGGCCATTTATTTCGTGAATACTAATCATCTCTTATACAATCATACATATTTATACATTTTGAGTTTTCAATTGATTATGCTAGTGGTAACAAATCTGACTCGATTTTACTGCTGTTTCTTCTTTTGACTAGTTGGTGAGTGTGTATGCGTTAATGTTTGTGTGTATGCGTGTTTGCATGTAAAGGTCATTCTCGCAGTATTGCGAAGTGATGTCTGAGATCTTGTCATTATTGTTTTGATAGCTTTAGAATTAACCATTTGTGCGCATTGTTCACTGTTACATATACAAGTGCTATTTTTCCCAGTATAGCTGATCGTTTCACCTCGTTGCGCAAAGTTTTCACGTGGTAACAACGCCAGTGTTGATTGCAGTGTTAAACGCTCACATTGTTTGGAGACTTCTGTCATCGTATGCGCCTCTGTTATTTCCACCTTCAGTTTGTTGCCAATCCGATTGTATGTTTGTTGATTCTAGTCGAGGGCCTGTTTGTTCTTGGCTGGATACTAGTAGATTGTTGTTGAATTTTGTTATTCTTGGCCAGTCGATAAGAATATCATGTTGATGAAACTTTTGAATATTATGGTCAGGTGCTTGCTGTTTTATGTAAAGGGCTTCGTAGATAAATAATAATTTTTCTGATTTTGCTTTATGTAGAATTGTGAAATTGGTCGAATTGACAGGGTGCCCCGTTGCCAATATATGATCGGAAATAGCTGATTTTCCTGACGGTGGCAAGCCTTTGTTAATCAATTTCTGTGGCAAATGTTGCTGGATTCTGCTTACATAAAACAACAAGCACCTGACCTTAATATTCAAAAGTTTCATCAACATGATATTCTTATCGACTGGCCAAGAATAACAAAATTCAACAATAATCTACTAGTATCCAGCCAAGAACAAACAGGCCCTCGACTAGAATCAACAAACGTACAATCGGATTGGCAACAAACTGAAGTGGAAATAACAGAGGCGCATACGATGACAGAAGTCTCCAAACAATGTGAGCGTTTAACACTGCAATCAACACTGGCGTTGTTACCACGTGAAAACTTTGCGCAACGAGGTGAAACGATCAACTATACTGGGAAAAATAGCACTTGAATATGTAACAGTGAACAATGCGCACAAATGGTTAATTCTCAAGCTATCAAAACAATAATGACAAGATCTCAGACATCACTTCGCAATACTGCGAGAATGACCTTTACAGGCAAACACGCATACACACAAACACAAACGCATACACACTCACCAACTAGTCAAAACAAGAAACAGCAGTAAAAACGAGTCAGATTTGTTACCACTAGCATAATCAATTGAAAACCCAAAATGTATAAATATGTATGATTGTATAAGAGATGATTAGTATTCACGAAATAAATGGCCTTTATCCACTTCGTTATTTGTGCTTTCCTAATTATAAGAATACAGTGTTAAATTAAAGGAATGAACATTATATATATATATATATATATATATATATATATATATATATATATATATATAGACTCACAGGCAGATAAAAAGTTTTCAATCATAACATTTTACCCACAGAAATATTTTAGACTTAAACCTTGTCAATTTCCTATCTACATACTACTCAACCTCATAGTAAACTCAAACAAATAGATTTTAGGATTTGAAGGAAGATTAATGATGTTGCTTAAAAAAGGTTGAAACATTTGCTATAAAACGGACACTCTCCAGAAGTTTTCGTTTATGCGAAAAAAAGCAATAAAAACATACAAAACAATGACATGAAGCGGGAGTTTAGGCAGATTTACAAATATCATACATCTTACCGAGCAGTTGTCAAACAATGTTATCCTAATGCAAATACTAAAATTGTTTGAAACTTGAAAATATATCAAGATATACGATGAAGAAATCATGCCAACCATCAATTTTAGACGAAAATGGACTTAATCAACAACTCTTTCAACAAGTCTATGTACAACTTAGACTCATTTACAAAATGCTGATAACATGTGAACATACGCCAGATGAAACTCAACAAATAAAATAAAAACTATTATTATAAACCAAAACTCCAAATGAATTCAAAATCTAAGACAAATAATTAACCTTCCATCACGCACTAAAGCCCTGAATAATATCGTCGTCGAAATCGTAGTATTGCAGTCAGTCTCAAGAGCCCTATCAATATTAATTCAGATGA
The DNA here is from genome assembly GCA_029291075.1 of Eudiplozoon nipponicum. NCBI lineage: Eukaryota > Metazoa > Platyhelminthes > Monogenea > Mazocraeidea > Diplozoidae > Eudiplozoon > Eudiplozoon nipponicum. Next base: position 61,068 of record JAQBSW010004888.1, on the reverse strand, counting down.
AATCAACCATATGCTGCAAACTTGATCACATTACTTGACATAACACATAATAGTGTATACTTATAAAATGATTCTACTGTAAAATTACTAGACATTTCTTAGACTACAGTCACAATATCCATATAAACCGTCATGAATGAACTTTCGCGCCTAAACTTTCGCAGGGGCACACCAGAATTCCTGTTCGAATACATGTTGCCAGCACAATCCGTCATTACATCATTTCCATTCCTTTCAATTCTAGAGTGCTCCAGACATCAAAATGTTGGCCCCATTTACAAAAATCGTCTTCATATAAATATCCGACGCACGTAATCATGACAGAATCATCAAATATATCAATAATGCCTCAATAGTACATACAGTCAGTCCGATAAATATAACAAACTTATTACAGAATAAGATAAACCTCCACAAAATGCACTGTATATACTAACATGTCACTTAAGGTCAAAACATTTAGTTCAGCCTTTGCGAGATCCCGTTAATATGTATTAGTCACAAAGAGATACCACACCTAGGATAAATCATTCCTTGAAAATGACTTCGCTACAAACAGCTAATTACAGCCATCACCCTAAAAGCCTAGCGTTTGATGAAAATGACACTAGTTCTAAGGTAAACAACTTGATTTATTTAAGACCTATTCTCGAATACGTGGCGAGTTCTTGAAACCGCAATGCATATAAAACAAAGCAAAATGAAGCTTTCAGCCACCATAAATAGTAGTCTCACAATCATTTTACGTGACTGAAAATGACGGCCGAACAATTTGTAGGCAGTCACGGAGATGAGGTACCACCAGGTGTATAGTTTATAAAATTAAACTGGCATTGATTTGCGGGTGGTGATAACAGTTTTTTATGAGCTCCATGAAATTATTCAGCAAGAAAACCGAGAAACTTTAAGCTTACGAGTTTCCACCTCAGAAACAGATCTATGGTTGCTGATGTTAGAAGCCAGTTGTTGTTAGAGGCCAGCTTATATCTGCTCAATGTTTGTATAGGGTTCGGTAACCGGCCCAATACTATTCACTTTAGTCCTATCCCGAAGATAGATCATGAATAACCAATTTAAGTTGTTCAGGTATGCTGCTAATATGGTTATAACATTCAGTAGTCCGGTAACCCAAAACTCTCACGCATCTACAATTATTCAGCAACTATCTTCAATGAAATTCAACATTGGCGAGATCGATCTTTAACTCAATCTGATGAAAACTAGTAGAATAAAACCAGATTATAATTCACACGTAGCATTGCCGTCTGCAAACTCTATCATGCACAAAGGCATTACTTGACTTCTCTCAACATCTTAACCAAATTATATCAAAACTTTCAATTCGGCCGGGTTAATCTACCATAAGATAAAAATCTTATACTGAGACTTACTACATTAAAATCCTTTGTCCTTTCTCTAATATAAGATCCCAATGAGTTATATTGTCTCCTCAAGTTTTTTTCCTCTCTAACTCCAAGTGAATCGTATCTCGATTTCTCAAGCATGTCTTCCGTCATGGTCAGAACTATCAAAAGCAGCTCCCTCTTACCAATTGCCTACCATTATGGTTTCCACAGCATAAGGTTTATCTCATTCATTTATACTGTCTCAATTTTTCTAGCAATCAATATCTATTCACTTCGGCAATCTTATGGCACTTGCAATATCATATCCTCGATATAATCTCAACACATCTACATCCCTAGTTAAATATATTTATTCTCCAAGGCCACAAATAACTTCTGTAGCCAATTTTCAGTTGGAAAAGGCCGTACATCTGAATGTTTTTGGTAGATTCCTAAGCGATTGTACTGATACGGAGCGCAACATGTTCATTGTAATCTTATAATCAAATCTGTCGCTGCCATTAATATTCCATGTCATTTACTAACATTACTGGGAATTAATATTATCCGGTCTATATGACTCTAGCATAGGGATGCTTGATCCAAGAAAAAGCTCTTATCATCGGACTATGAGTACAAAATCGTTGCTAAACCCACTTTCGTTTATACCCTTTATCTTTAATGTCACAATTCCACGATCTGTGTTCAAATATGTCGCTGCTTTGCTCGCGTTTACATTTAAATAAACGAATGTCTTCATTCTCATCGCCTGTTTAATGATCTCAAGATAATGCAGGATAAATTTCTATGACTAATCTTCGGGCAGTCCTTTTTTCTTTATTACTCCAGTTTCTATTTACTGAGTTTATTTAGAGCTGGACACAATTCAATAGTTCATATTCTGGTTTATTTTAATCTACTCAAAGCAAATTTTCAGGGCAAGATCTAACTTATTCTTTAAATGCACTGGGGCATAAGGTAAATTATAACATTTGTTTTATCTCGGCTGTAACATTCTGTTACTTCCGGTCACAATGCTACATATATTCAAAATTAAAATTAATTATACATAAAAGCTTTATTCAATTATTCTTGTGCGGGACAATTGTCACAAGTTGTTTTATTCCAGATGGTTTTACTAAGACATTTCGTAAAATCGAAATAAATTAAATGTAAATTGAGTATATGCAATAAATTAGTTTCAAACCACTGGAAAATATTTTTTTCGAATGCTTTCGAGTATTTAAATTGTTTGTTCTTTCTAGAGTTTAGTCTCTTATCTTCTGTACTGAGGTGCACAGTCTGTGAAAGCGAGGTTGGCTCTAAGGATCCTAACTACCATCATGTCTAAATGATAATGCAAGTTATTTATAATACACTTTACCTCCCGGAAATAATGCCTTGTCTTTTATTACGGGAATTAGGAAACAAAGGAAGATCTCATTTAGTTTCGGTTTTGAAGATATATAATTGCATCCTAGGTCGAGTGTGCCTCTGCATAGAATTCCGGAGCATATTATATCCAATTTACCATTAAAGACAACTTCGACAGAAAATGTTTATTGTATTAACATAATCGCTGGTCTGAAATAGGGCGAGGCAAGTACACTAGAATAAGTTATTAGAAGGGGTTCAGCTGACCAGCTTGGAATGTCATACGCGATAAAACATTTCCAGTACAATAGGCCTAAAACGTGGCCCTTACACTCAAACAAGTAAAGAACTAGCGTTTTTAATACACTAGAGTGCAAAGCATTACTATTTCTCAATAACAAACGTGTATATTTTTCAATAGTTTTAATCGTTAATAATAAATGTACAAGAATTTAAAATTCGTTTAAATGAATAAAAATAATTTTTAATATTATTATTCAAATTGAAACTTATGTGAAACATGCCAATGAAATAGATTATAAAAATATCAAGATATTTTCTTATAAAATAAAACTAGCACGAATAAATATTTTAACGTTATAAATAAAATCTAAGCGACAATAAAATGATGTTTAATTTTAATTCAAGTAAGCTTTTAAAATATTATGGAATCATTTGAGGAATATAATGTGCTTAACCCAATGAATTATAATAAAATAAGTTTCGTTAATTCTGATAATTAAGACTACAATGAAAAAATTTTGCAGAATAATCAGTTTAAGCTCGCTGTTGCCTGACGTAGTCCGTTCAGAGGTGTAGTGCTCCAGAGTGGCAAGAAGATTAGTGCTTCTGCACTGATGAGATAGAAAATTATGTTTGTTTTTCAGCTGTCAAAAAGAATTTGTAGAATTCATATGCGAACGTTTCATTCGGTAGACCTCCGACCCTATACGTCAATGTCGGCATTAAAAATTCTAAATTTCCACAATCAAATAACGTTTAATTAAAAAGAATCGTTTAATGGCAAGCTTGCCCATTAAACCGCTATCTTCAACTAAACGTTGCACATGTTTATAATATTTTAAATATTCTGAAGTTCTAATGCCTTGCATTATTAATCTCAAACCACTCCGAACTCACACTGTCCCGTCACAAGCACATACTTCATTAATTCCAATACGAAAAGAACTTCGATTTTCGTTTAATATTAAGTCCACATTACCTCGTATTATTAGTGAATACAAGGCAGCAAGCCTTAAGCATAAACCTACCATTTAAATCTGCATTTGGATACCGTTTAAATAATACAATTGCATTCTTAAATTTATTGGCACAGCAATAAGTATTGCTTGTAAATTTCCCTCACAGGACAATGTTAACTATGCAGTTGCAGGATGTATAGTCCGTCAGCTTTGGTCTGCTTACTTCTATGCCTTACAAAATTATATCATAAAATTTCTGAAGTAGTTTTAAGGCAATAAAGTCTATCACTATAAATAGTACAAATAATCATGACACAATCCACCAATATCAGTGGCAACTTCAAATCGATTGTCTACTTTATCTTCTTGTGTGTCTAAAGATGCAACCACGATATTTCCTAATCTGATCTACTTTATTTCTAACGGAGGATGCTGACCCACCCCAAGGAATCCCTTCTATAGTAGCTTAGTTATTATGCAAAAATCAAGCAATAAATGCAAAATGAATTTCTTTACTAAAATTGCAAAACAAATTGCGTACTGAGAAAATGTATATGATAAAGCTATCAAAAGCTAGTACTGCTAAATGTAAAATTTATTCCGTTTCTACCTAATCTAACAGTACTTACACAGATATTATCGAAATACCGTAAGTTAATTTTAGCAACACATATTCCTAGCAGCGTAAAATGTCGCGTCGTATTCACATCACTTAAATGATTTTTTTATACCATCTAAAAACACAGTTGGTTTAATGTACTTACACTGTGAATGGGATTTGAACTATTGTTTCTGTCAAAAGGCCACATACATGACTTATCAGTGTCAGATCGGCTGCAAGTTTTGTTTAGTAATTCCAGTAACGGAGATAACTTTGGGTAGATCTCAGTTAATTTTGATAATATTTGATCAAAAGATGGCCTTGATTCAACGTCAAACCGAAGACATTTCTTTAACAAACTTATTAACTGATCAGTAAGTTCGTCCAACACACTCGGAGCTTGAATATTTATTTTAAAATGGTCATAAAGTGTGTAGTCCGATGGCAAACCAAATGACTTTTTTCTTGCGTCAGATTCGAAGAAACCGCACATTAAATTCGCAATTACAGGCAAGGGCATCTTGGCAGACGATTCTGAATTCTCCAAATTATGCAAAGGATTCGCACAGTTTCTACCAACAATTAGCTCTAAAAATATCAAAGCAAGGGACCAAATGTCACATTTAAAATCTAAAGGACATCTATCAGGAGGATAAGGAAAGTCGAAATATTCGTACGTTAAAGAAGGTTGCATCGCCGAGACTGAGGATTTATTTCTGCAAAATTTCTGACCACGTACTAAGGATTCGTAAAGAAAAACTTCAGGAGCGTTGTATACCGGATATCCAACAGAAAACTCCACATCTGCTCCCCAACGCGAGGAGTAAAATATGCCATAGTCCGAAATCTTCAATCTACCGTTTGTACAAATGCGCAAACTGGCAGGACATAAGAACCCGTGAACGATTCCAACAGAATTAAGATATTTCAAAGCTGAAATAGCTTCAGACAGTTTCTCCAATAACCAATAAAGTTCATCTTTACAGCCAAGTGGACCATTCAAAAGAGAAAAATTTAACGTATACTCTTCTGAAACTATTAGTAAGCGTTCATTTTTTGTGCGTATGGCATCAATATAACGACAAAGATTAATATGATTTAAGCTACGCAAATCATGTAAGCGGGCTAAAATATAAACAGAAGAGGGTAACCGTGGCAGACCATTAATTTCAGATTCTAGCTTTGTAGGTGTTGCAGCCACATAGCTGGAGACGCCCAATTTTAAATCAAATATATCGACTAAACCAATTCTGCCAAGCAAGGAAGCTTCCAAAGATATATCGCATAATTCATTAGGTTCCATACATATCTGATTGCTTAATGATTTAATATTGATAACCATTTTGACACATTTATATAAAGCAATCGCCAAAAATACACTAAAATATAATTGAACAAAATTATTTTCTTGGTGTTTAAACTAATATGACTCATTAATTAAATAATAAAAATAATAATAATGTTGCAGAAGACATTAAAAATTAAAATATACATTCTTAAACGTTAAAAAAACGTGTTGCTATTTATACAGTGAAAAAAATAATGGGAATTTATTTTCTATCATTATATTTAATTCAATGCGCATTTTTATATATGTGAAAATAATTGACATAATATTATTAAATAAGTGCAAATAACGATAAAAAAATTAGAGAAATATCATAACGTTCCAGTTAGAGTGCAGCAGACAGTTACAAGTAAGGAAAAATAAGGATTCTAAGGCAGCAGTTACTCGTAGTGCCCTTAATAATGCCAGGGATATATTCACATTAATTTTGCCCAAGTAATATATACAGTGATTTGGCTTTGAAGATGCATGCCGAAGATCTTTTTGAGTTAGCTTCACAACTGCAGGTTCACAAATTCGTATAGGAGATTGCACCGTCCTATTTCCCTACATTCGTCACATAAATATGTTGTAGGAAAAGGAGTAATACCGAATCCTATTGATGAGTCGCCGGTAAGCAAGAAACGAATGTGCATGAGATTATACTTTCCGTTAATGACGTCTTTTGTTTATTCTTGTGGTCATATTTGAACAATTTTTTCTACTAATTGCGCAAAACCTAATACAAAATTGTATATATAAGTACTCCGCCACAAATATAATATAAATGGCGTCCGGTACACTTTCTTGAAACTGGCACTTTGGGTACTGTTCGTAGGTTGGCGTTGCTTTGAGCAGATGCACGTGTACAAGTAGAATTGACGTACAAGGATGTGTTAGTTGCTATTCGTAGGTCTTGAATTATTTTATTGAAGATCTGCTGCAAAATTAAAAAATAAAATTCAAAATAAAGTTAATTTTGAATTCTGAGTGACGCGCGCGGTTTAAAATGGCTCCTACTTTTTTTAATACTAAATTTGAAAAACTTATTACGGACCTTCAAAATTCCATGAAGGATCTAAGGGAGAAGAACAACACTATTAAAAATAAAATGTTTTAGCTGGAGTCGGACGTTAGCAAATATTCAGCAAAATTAGATTTAGCATAAATGGGAAATGAAAATTTAAGTGCAAAAATTGAAGAATTGACCGACGCGTTAAATGATTAGATGGATAAATTAATGGTTGATGTTCAGCCATGGATCGAGTTAGCGGAAATAAGCATAGAAGATAATATATCAACAAAAAGCAGTTCTTCAGGAGAAGAAATATTAAATATATTATCCAATGAAGTTTCTGCAAGGATTGGAAAACAGGAGCAGCTTATTTTATTTAATCTGAATGAAAATGCTGACTCAAATGGTGTTGAAAAGTTAAAAGATTTAATCAGAAATACGACAGAGGCCGACATAACGAAATGTTATAGGGTTGGCACGAAGTCTGAATGACCAAGGCCGGTTGTGATAAAACTATCAAAGAGGCCGACAAACAAGCAAGTTGAAGATATTAATACGAAGAAAGAAGAGTGTCCTAACTTCCACAATATATTCATTTCCAGAGACAAGACCTTTCTCCAAAGAAAATTGTCAGCGGAAAAAAATTTGAAGAAGAATTTAGATTATGGATCCGGAACAAGTCACCATAAAGGATGTGTCAAGTGATTCTAAAATCACAAAAAACGGAGTATCATTAATGAATGTTGTGGACAGCGGACAGCTACGAACTATAGCTACGATACCCAACAAGCGAATTATAAGGAAACCAAAAAAGTTAAATCAGTAACTATCGACAACTGTGAAGATGAGTTGTGCTGTACATATACTTTATTTTATGCTAATTATAGAAGTGTTAAGAATAAAACTTTTTTGCTGTGTGATTTTATAATAAGTAACAATTTTGACTTCATATTTTTTTCTGACACCTGGCTGAACAAGGACATTGAAAACTATGAATTTTACATTCCTCATTATTCTCTATTTAGGGAAGACAGATCCCTGGATAAAAGAGGTGGAGGAGTACTTATTTATAGTAAATCGATATTAAATGCGACAGTGTTACATACTAGCGAATATAATACTGTCATTGATTTTTTATCTATACAAATTGATAATCTGATCTTAACCGCGGTTTACAGACCGCCGTATGCTAGTTTATATGATGATCAAATGTTTACCAATTCTTTTCAATCTATTTTGGACTGCCATGGTTATATTGTTGTGGTAGGAGATTTTAATAAGCTGCATGACTGTGAAATAATCAATCTTTTTTCTAATCATGATCTCAAGCAGATTATAAAGGAACCAACTAGAGGTTCGGAATGCTTAGATCATGTATATTTAGAAGTTGAAGCGTTGAACTCACACAGTTATGATGTAGTAAATTACTTCAAAGAATTGGATCATAAACAAATTATTTTACAATGGAACCTTTCGAGTAGCAAAGCACAGAAACCTAATTTTGAAAGTGCACACGTGCAATGTTCCAGAATCAACTGGAATCTTTTTAGAGAATTAAGCTTATCTATTGATTATGAATGTTTTTTATCATGAACAATGACGAATTTGTTTCTTCTGTTTCATTGTTATTATCTGATATATTTAGGGCATCTACATTTACGGATGTTATACCAAAGCGAATCAATAGGAAGTTATGTAAGCTAAGAATCAAACGAGATAATATAATGAAATGTAGTCTTATCAATAGTATTTAAAAAATGAGGTTAGATTTGATTGATAAAGAAATTAATTCATCACTGCTGATAATCCGTCAAAGATCAGAGAGAATTATTTTGGCCAAACTGAAGAGTAATCCTAGATTAGGATACAAACTCCTGGCAGACTAGTAAATATAAGGAAAAATTAAAGCTTATATTACCTGTGGGTAAAACTGAGTATGAATTTCTCTGTGAATTGGATGAAGTTTTTGACAACGAAAGCAATTTCATTGATCTACCTGATCCTTCGGGAAACCCGGATCTAGGACTTTTTATTGACAGTAATGCATTGATAAAATTAATGCTAAAAATAAAATCAAAAAAACAAAAAGATCACCTTGGTATATCGATTGATAACCTATTTCAATTACCTTTAAATTTTATGAATGCGCTCTGCTGTTGAGGCCCCTAACCTATTGGTATTTGTAAGCCCCATAGATGCCAGTTCGCTAGATGTCCTAATATTCACAGTAGAGTCTGTTTTGCCTACATTGTTATCTGTGTCAATAAGATTTAAATCCATTAGGTCCTGCCCTAAATGAAATACATCTTCTAATTTAATATCGGCATTCATGATCAAGAATTATGATACTTAAATTGACACTTACTTGAGGCGTTTGGAAGGTGAGAGTTGGAAAGCTATATCTTCAGCAATAATCTGCTTTGATGTGTACGTGACCCACAATAATAAATAAATTACCTGTTCCAAGACTCCTCCTCAGTGTTATATTATATCAGAACACAAGGCAAGTGTTGAAAGATGTTTATTGTATAATGTTGTAATCGTTTATTATGGAGAGAAATGTTAAAAATGCAGCAAACGAAAATCTACAACCAGCTCGGAAGCACGATACTCAAAAACTGAAAATAGCGCACAATTTTAAAAATCAAGTCTTTAAACAAAGAATGTTCTGGAAAATAAAAAGAAAAAATTCTTTTTAAATAAAGTTGTTACAATCAGCTATGGTGGTTTAAATTTATCATTCAAGGTCATTTTATAAAAGGCGGAGGATTCAACATCCTCTACACTGCAATTTTATAAATAGAATTTTGAAAAATGGGAAATTACCAATCGATATACTAACGATAGTAGCTAAACCTTTGCCAAAAGTAAGTAAGCCAACGTGCGCCAGTGATTATAGATTAATCTCTATTATCCCTTCGTTTTTGAAGATAATAGAACGATTGATACTAGATCATTTAGAACGTATGTTGCCGGCTGATTTTGATATATGCCAACACGGCTTTACGAAAGATAGGTCGACAACTACTAATATTCTCTCTATGTGGAAACATGTAATTACATTAGATGAGAAAATGTTAGATGCATTAATTGTATTTATAGATATCTCAAAAGCTTTTGACTCTATATCTTTTGATGCTATTTTGAATGCGATTAATTTATTGAATATTGATCCGAATATTTTTAGATTACTTAGATACTATCTATATAATCGAAGAATGAGTATTCAAGTAAACGATTTGATATCAAAATCGAAAAGAGTAACGAGTGGAGTTCCACAGGGATCAAGCTTGGGGCCCATTTTATTTAAAATTGTATTTTCACATTTGGAAACTAAGATCCTTAACGGTCGAGTTTGCAAATTCGCTGATGATTTAAAAATAATCTTTCCAATTGATCCAAAAATGTCGAATTCTCTAAAAATAATGTGACACTAGATTTGTATGATTTAAGTAGATACTTGTTAACACTAGGGCTGAGAATAAACAGTAAAAAGACGAGAGCTTTAAAAATAGGTAACAGAACAGAATTTAATTTTGTTTATTTTCATGATGCTGAGATTAATGATGTTTTTGAGATTAAGCTTATGCAAGAAATTAAGGATTTAGGCATAACTATTCATTGTACGGCTTCTGTTGTGAGACATATTGAAAGGATAGTAGGCAGTGCCAAGAACAGATGGGCACTTATAAATAGAAATATCCTATCGAACGAAATAAAATTTAAAATGTTTATAATATGGATTAGACCGATACTAGAATATGCTGCCGCTTCTTGGAATCCTTTAACAAAGGGTTTGTCTAATAAGATAGAAGCTGTACAAAGAAAAGTTGTGAAACAAATTAGTCCTATCTCCTGCACTATATACGCCACTAGATTACAGTTTGTATCACTGCATCCTTTATGGTTTCGGAGGATGTGCTATTGCATAAAAGCTTTCCATTTGAACCAGTGGACTGGTGCCTATATGAATCCAATAAGAAAGAGTCATGAAATTGGAACTAGATCTGGTCATTTTGCAATATCTCCACCATTGGTGGGGAATGTTGCGAGCAAGCTATTCTCTTTTTCAAAAATTTACAAAATTTACAATCAATTGCCAAAGGGGCTTAGAGAAACGCCTCCATCTAAAATGTCTTTTAAATTTTTATCTACCGAACTAGAAAAAGTGTTCAATCCTGCTGATATTTTTAATTTTGATTATGATAATACTTTCTCGTGGTTGAATAAAAGACAGGATTAATTGTTTTTCAGCAGCATAACTTCTCGAGATTTTCTCTTCAAATTTTGTATTATTAAAATTGAAATGTTATGCATTATATCATCATGTTAATCAGCAATACATACAATCAATTACTAGTCATGGTTCCCTATTTTTGCAAAATGTTACACTCCTATTTTTGATGAAGAATCTATCACTCGTTACAGCCGAACTTTCTGATGCTGATAAATTGTACAGTACAACTAATTGCACATATTTACGTGATGTGATATCTTTTTATATTGTACATTTGCCAATTTTATTATTTGATGGAACATGTGTGGTTTGAATCCAAATAAAGATATTCTATTCTATTCTATTCCAAAAAACCGATTTGGCTGGCACGCCTAAAAATCCAATTTCTAGAAGACCGATTATGTTTGACTAGGTTTGTGATGACAAGAACATTGGCGTGATTGACGACTAACCGAGTTAGTGAGACAGCATCGTAAACGCGAGTTTGAATATTCACGTAGAAATTAAATGCAGCAGAGAAGACAACATCAAACACATGTAGCGAGTGGAGCAGTGTTTCCGTGGCTATTGCGTCACACTTATATAGATTGAAAGTCACACGTAATTAGTCAAAGTTAAGCGCGCGTTCGCATGACAAAATGTTGGCGAATTATTTTGAGCCGATACGTCATTTTCTTCTTCGAGAAAATATAGAATAAAAAGTATCATTCCTGGCGAGGTTTGATGAGTTCTGTTGGACAGTATTCGAACCCAGTTAAAAACTGTTTAATGATATATCACCCAAAAGTCAACCACAATTAATTTGATGCTGGGCTGGTGCATACTCGTTATTTTTTCAACAGCAATATGAAACGAAATAACTGATTTAAATTTCTACACATTTTTTATCCGAAGTGGTCGGTCATAACACGGGAAGTATATTAGAGAAATGCTGAACATTTTTGGAGCCGCTTCAAAACTGATTGTAAGAGAAGATGCCATGTTTAAGTTTGTTTCCAGGGAAGACTGGATCCCTGTCAATGAGAGTTCGATACGACCAGGAAATTCCTTAGTAAAAAGGTTCGGTGCATAACTGATGAATTTGTAATATGCATGACGATTAAATATTGTTTGTTTCGGAGAATTAATATATATGCAAGTATGTATTAGGTGTTGCGAATCTAGTCAAAAATTAGTACAGTATTGACCATAAGGATAAACCAAAGGCAGCATGAACGAAAAGTATAATCTCATGCACATTCGTTTCGTGCTTACTGGCGACTCATCAGTAGGAGCCGGTATTACGCCCTTTAACCACTACATATTTTGGTAAAGAATGTTGGATAATAGGACGGCACAATCTCCTAGACGAACGTGTAAACCTGCAATAGCGAAGCTAGCATCATTTAAAGTCAAGGACAATGCGATTTCAACGCTAACTCACACTATATAATACATATACCGAGTCTGTAAAGGATACTAACACTACGGCTATTGTGTTAGTAACCGATACCAACATTATTGTACCGAAAAGGTACACGGTACTAACACTATTGTTTCCGAGTCGGTACATGGTACCAACCTGATGGATATCAATTTATGCTATAGTTCACCGAAATTGAGAATTACAACAATTTCTGAACACCTGTTACTCCAGTAAATCCATACACTCTGGCCTTGATCGATATCAGTTTTCACATTTCGCGGTAAGCATGACATCATTCAATTCAATATATTACAGTTAAATACTGTTTGTTGCGAAGAACTAATATATATGCAAGTATGTATTAGGTGTTGCGAACCTAGTAACACATTAGTTCAGTTGTGACCAGAAGGATAAACCAAAGGCAGCATGAACGGAAAGTATAATCTCATGCACATTCGTTTCGTGCTTACTGGCGACTCATCAGTAGGAGCCGGTATTACGCCCTTTAACCACTATATATTTTGGTCAAGAATGTGGGATAATAGGACGGAACAATCTCCTAGACGAATGTGTAAACCTGTAATAGTGAAGCTAACATAATCTAAAGTCAACGAAAATGCGACTTCAATGCTAACTCACACTATACAATATATATACCGAGTCTGTAAAGGATACTAACACTATGGCTATTGTGTTAGTAACTGATACCTTTTTTTGAAATCGATGAGTACCGGATACTAACACTATGGTTTCCGAGTCGGTACATGATACCAACCTGATGGATATTAATTTATGCTAAAGTTCACCGAAATTGAGGATTACAACAATTTCTGAGCACCTGTTACTCCAGTAAATCCATACACTCTGGCCTTGATCGATATCAGTTATCACATATCGCCGTAAACATTACATCATTCAATTCAATATATAACAGTTAAATACTGTTTGTTGCGGAGAACTAGTATATATATGCAAGTGTGTATTAGGTGTTGCGAACCTAGTAACAAATTAGTTCGGTTTTGCCCAGAAGGATAAAGCAAAGCCAGCATGAACGGAAAGTATAATCTCATGCACATTCGTTTCGTGCTTACTGGCGACTCATCAGTAGGAGCCGTTATTACGCCCTTTAACCACTATATATTTTGGTCAAGAATGTGGGATAATAGGACGGAACAATCTCCTAGACGATTGTGTAAACCTGCAATAGTGTAGCTAACATCGTATAATCTACGACAATGCGACTTTAACGCTAAATCACACTATATAATATATATATATATATATATATATATATATATATATATATATACCAGAGTCTGTAAAAGTCTATACTATGGCTATTGTTTAGTACCCGATACCAACATTATTGTACCAAAAAGGTACATGGTACTAACACTATGGTTTCCGAGTCGGAACATGGCACCAATATGATTGATATCAATTTATGCTATAGATCAAAGCCAGGGTGTATGAATTCTCTGGAGTAAAAGGTGTTCAGAAATAGTAGTGTAATCCTCAATTTTGGTGAACTATAGCATAAATTGATATCAATTAAATTGATACCATTTTCCGACTCGGAAACCGTAGTGTTAGTACCTTGTACCTTTTCGGTACAATAATGTAATTATCGGTTACAAACACAATTGCCATAGTGTTAGTATCCTTTACAGACTCGATATATATATTATATAGTGTGAGTTAGCTTTGAAGTCGCATTGTCGTAGACTATAAGATGTTAGCTTTACTATTGCAGGTTTACACATTCGTCTTGGAGATTTTACCGTCCTATTATCCCACATTCATGACCAAAATATATAGTGGTTAAAGGGGCAATTCCGGCTACTACTTATGAGTCGACAGTAAGCACGAAACGAATGTGCATGAGATTATAATTTCCGTTCATGCTGCCTTTGGTTTATCTTTCTGGTCAAAACTGAACTAATTTGTTACTATGTTCGCAACACCTAATGCATACTTGCATATATTAGTTCTCCGCAACAAACAATATTTAACTGTTATATATTGAATAAAATGATGTCATGCTTACCGCGAAATGGGATAACTGATATCGATCAAGGAGAGAGTATATGAATTTACTGGAGTAAGAGGTGTTCTAAAATTGCTGTAATCCTCTATATCGGTGAAAAATAGCATAAATTGATATCAGTCATATTAGTACCATGTTCCGACTCGGAAACCATAGTGTTAGTACCGTGTAACTTTTCGGTACAATAATATTGGTATCGGATACAAACAAAATAGCCATAGTGTTAGTATCCTTTACAGACTCGGTATATATTATATAGTGTGAGTTAGCGTTGAAGTCGCATTGTCGTAGACTGTACGATGTTAGCTTCACTATTGCAGGTTTACACATTCGTCTAGGAGATCGTACCGTCCTATTATCCCATATTCTTGACCAAAATATATAGTGGATAAAGGGCATAATACCGGCTCCTACTGATGAGTCGCCAGTAAGCACGAAACGAATAAGCATGAGATTATACTTTCCGTTCATGCTGCCTTTGGTTTATCCTTCTGGTTATAACTGAACTAATTTTTACTAGGTTCGCAACACCTAGTACATACTTGCACGTATGATGATTGTCTATACTATGGTATAAAAACAGTGAATACTTAATTTTTATACATAAATTGTTAACTCTAAGTAGCTGGTCATATCAAAATAAGCAAGTGTGGGCTCGGGTGTGTCAGACGATCGAAAGGTATGGTGTATAAACAATACATGAAAATCAACACTACCGTCAATCACACATACTGACGTGTTTCTACCTTCCATGATCATCAACGGAGCATGACAGTACACTGACTGGCGAGGATCAAGCCTCGATTCATACATATGGAAAGCAAAAGTATTTATACGGCTCTTACTTATAATAGACTCTCGTAAATTGTACTAGATTGGAAATGTCGGCTGCACAATTTCTAAGCAGTCACGAATCTTATCTTTTAGTTGCCTTCGCCGCATATATTAAGTTAATATATTTAAGCAGTCATTGATTGCCCTGGTAGGGGTAACAATCCTTTAAATCATGTTTGCAAGATTGAAGTATACATGAGTCCCATTCTATTTAATCCGTAGTCGAACAGCATAGCAGACTACCGTTAATCACACATACTGACGCGTTTCCACCTCCCATGATCATTATCAGAGTTTATCTAATTTTGCTTTCTTTATATATTGATTGCGATTTGATTCTTGCTAGTCAGTTTACCGTCGTGAACTAAGCAGTATCATTTATCAGTCGCAATTCGTCTCAAAATTCTGTCATTTCAATCATTCAAAGCAAAATTTGTTAAGCCCTTTGTTATTAGCATTAAAAATGTACAGAGCACATATGTTTTAGATTCATTTTTCTTATTTAAGTCCTTTTCTGCATTTTTTATTGCGCTCACTCTTATTGTCATTTAAGATACTCGCAATCACAAATATCCTCAAATCTAAATTAGTTGCGATTTTATTTCTTCAGTGTTACATATCTTGACTTTAGGCTGTCTTTTTTAGGGAGATATCTTCAGATTTTATTAAAATTTTTGGAAGATACGTCATAGTAACAACTCAAGTTAATAAAACCCTGAGTCAAAACCTCCACCCAAATTGCACATATCAGTACAAACGACAGTCTGGATTTGCTTAATCCTTTAGTCAATATTCTCCAGAAAATTGGTGTTATTATAATCAAAAGTATATTTATACTTGTTGAAATTGCCTGAGACGTTTGCAGAATTTTCCGAATTGATGTCAGTTTCCTTCCATAGATTGCCACAAGAAAAAACAAATGAACTGTGAATATTCTTCATGTAAAAAATATATAATCCATTTTCAAACGCTTATTTTTGCAGTTTATTTTGAGTCTTTTTGTCCAAGTAGACTTAACCTCAAAGAAAGTACAACCGATAATGTCATGCAAAATAACCAGCCTACGTTCCTATATGAAACGACCAAGAAGCCCAATGAAATTCTGCATCTTCTAGATTTCAAAACCGGACATGAATTCATCGTAGACAAGGTGCACTATCATTGTTCTAAGGGTTATTCTATGGCCAAAATATCTTTAGAAATTCTGATCGCAACATTTACGGGAGGTCACATTCCCACCTATTGTTGTCGGAATTGCTCTCTTAGCATAGGATTACAACGTGAATTTTCTCAAATCCTTATCGTCTCCAAGGTCTCCCTCAACATAATAAGCCTTGATTTCCTGTTGAAATATAGATTAGCTAATCAAAAGTTAATCGAACCCTCCACTGGACTTGAACCAAAATTCTGGACACGTATATCTGTACGAATGGAAATGCAGGTCATACACACATACGCTTTGTATCTTTTGCCATATATATATATATATATATATATATATATATATATATAAATCAACAAGCACCTGACCTTAATATTCAAAAGTTTCATCAACATGATATTCTTATCGACTGGCCAAGAATAACAAAATTCAACAACAATCTACTAGTATCCAGCCATGAACAAACAGGCCCTCGACTAGAATCAACAAACGTACAATCGGATTGGCAACAAACTGAAGTGGAAATAACAGAGGCGAATACGATGACAGAAGTCTCCAAACAATGTGAGCGTTTAACACTGCAATCAACACTGGCGTTGTTACCACGTGAAAACTTTGCGCAACGAGGTGAAACGATCAACTATACTGGGAAAAATAGCACTTGTATATGTAACAGTGAACAATGCGCACAAATGGTTAATTCTCAAGCTATCAAAACAATAATGACAAGATCTCAGACATCACTTCGCAATACTGCGAGAATGACCTTTACATGCAAACACGCATACACACAAACACAAACGCATACACACTCACCAACTAGTCAAAACAAGAAACAGCAGTAAAACGAGTCATATATATATATATATATATATATATATATATATATATATATATATATCGACAGCTATTCGTAATAACAAGTCGTTGTTCGATCTCAGCATATCAAAGCTACGTGTCTCTAACTCGATGCACCATATTATTATTACTAAACAGCTTCTAAAACTTAAGGAGAGTCTTTTATACCCGGCTAAACTAAAAGCTGCCCAAGAAGTGTTTTCAAGATCATTAGAAGAGGGTATCATCAGAGTAGTAAAAGCTTCATGTGCATCACCATTACACTTGGCCTCTAAACCAAAAGGATCATACGCGCCTGCGGGTATTATCGTTAGCTCATCTCGGTGACAATATCCGATTCACATCCCATTCCAAACATAAATAATTTGCTTGAAATATCCAGTGGTAGCAATTAATTCTCAGTGATAGTCCTCGGTCAAGCCTGAAAAAACATTTCGCTAGCGCCAGATGATATTGAGAAAACTACTGCCATTTCTCTTTTCGGTCATTTTGAATACATATAAATGTCTTTTGATGGCAATTGGGCCACTCAGACATTTTAGAAATTCATGGATAATATTCTCCGCGATGACATTAATCACTGTATATAATATCTTGGTGACATAATGCTTTTTATTTCTCTCTTTATTTCTCTCATGCCTAGCATTTAATAAACGTTCAATCACACTTAGCAGATCACGAACTCAAGATAAATTCTGATAAAACGCAAATTTCAATTCCATCCGTTAGTTCCCATGGCATCGCATTTCACCTCAATTTATATAACCTCTGTCGTCTAAGGCTAATTCGATAAAGAACATTGCGTCCCCAAAGTCTTTGGAGGACTACCAGAAAATATTAGGAGTTCACAACTACAATCGCAAATTCCTTCCCGGCAAATTAAAACAAATATATACATTATGTAGTCCATAATGACTACACCTTTAACTCTACTATTTCTTGGTTGTTTGATGACGAGAAATTGCGCCGTCATGCCATCAGCTCGTTAGCAAGTGCTGTTATGCTGAAACATCCAGACTTCAAACAAACTTTCTTACTCTAAATAGATGCTTCTGAATTTGCAACCGGGGCCACATTGGAGCAAGAGGTCAACGGAGTTCGAAAGCTTATTAGGTTTAATTTGTGGACTCTATAACCAGTAGAAACTAAACATGAATACTTCAGCAGAGAACTCTTCGCCATCCATAACGAAGTTTGCCATTTTATTATCATCATAGGCGGCATTGAATTTGTTGCTATTACAGATCGTGACCATTAGATATCGTACTTCAAAGTGCGACTTCAGCTGTCTCAAAGTACTCTGCCAGGGAAGAAAAACAGCCGTTACGTTTTAATGAATAGCAATTCGATATTTTCATGCAAAAGACGAAAGAATCATTATTTCAGACGCACACATCATGCCAGACGTTTTGGAACAACCACCTTCGACATTCCTGGTCAATTCTGTGACTCCTAATGAGCCTATATTAAAACCATCCCTCCTACGAATCGAAAAATGCGGTGTCATTCATATGCAAAGGCCAGAAGCTCGTCAGAACATCAATTACTAAGGCCGACTCGGAAAAGTTTTACTTATTGTCTATTTCAGGGGTACGTAACCCCATAGACCAGTTCTGTTGATCAGGCTCCAGAGGAAGGGTTTTAATCCCATTCATTTATTTCTCATCTATGTAGTAATATAAGTCGTATTTATTACAGATCGTTTCTGTGGTCACAAAATCAAGCAAAAAGCTATTCGATAATTCTCCGAGTGTGCTATAGGCCAAAAGAATAAATCACCAGGCACACTCATTCTAAGCTGGAAGATTTTTAAAAACGTCACACCAAGCCATTGATCATATCGACTAAGTTACTCTGAATCAGCTTTAAGGTTTTAGCTACCAATTAATCAAGATCGATAGATTCAATCGATGTTCTGCCGCGTTAGCTCTTGATATCATATATTTAAATGAAGCCACTACTGTTTTTATATTTGCATGGATAGCACAATATGGAGTTCTGAACGAGGTCATTACTTATGGAGATACATGCTTTTTTCCGATCGTTTTAGAACATCCATGCGGTTCATGGGATGCACTTTGCGCCAGACTAATGCCTAAAAACCACAGTCTATTGGTATGGTAGAGGGAATGTATTGGAAAACCAAAGCAGCTTTAGCATTCTCGTCCATTGATGGCAACTGGGTCCATGCATTACCTTTAGTACTCCTTGCTATGACATGGACCTATGACTGCCGAGTCAGCTTACAAGCTTACTTCTCGCACAGGATGACTCAAAATGTGAAGTATCTCGCCTTAGACTTCATTTCAATAACACGTCAACCCAGCAGCCAAGGCATGCTCCTCGCTCAGTCTTCGTTCTTTCGCTGCTCCATATCTGCATGGAAGTACTCGTTCGTTATGACTTTGCTGTTGCTGCACTGCAACCTAAGTATCGCTTTCCTTGCTATATTTTTTCAGACATCCAAGACATGTCATCATTATGCAAGCTGTGACGACTACTTTAGTAAGCATAGACAGGTTCAATCATTTTATTGCAATGCCTGAAACGGGCGAGATACAAGCTTCTAAATTCGTTTCGGCTCCTCATGATTGCAATCTCAATCATGTGATTAACTACAATGCATTATATGTAACTGGTATATTTTGCATTAATTGCTCATTATTCTACTTATCAAAAGTTACTTTATTGTGCACAACTTGCTCTTGATTTCACGTGACATGATAACCTTATATAAATTCACCTGATTCATTTTTGAATATTTATTTGTCTCTCGTGGCATAACAAATCGTTCTTAGCTAAAAATTTTATAACTTTTATGAATAGTTCATCGGTATTATGTCATTTCCACAGCAAGATTCCCGTATATTTCATCTTTTTTAATCAAAAGGGTATTATGTGTACACCTAGGTCTGCGCTCGTACGTGAAAGCCGTCAACAATATTATGCAAAGATGAAGTAACCCCGACTAAAGCAAGGAATTTTTTTTAATATTTCATTACCTTTTCAGTGTTCTAAGTTGGTTTTATCATGACTTTAAAATTTAATCAAGGCAACTAAGTTGATGATGATAGTTTTTTTATAAAATTTATTCGGAATAGCAGTCAGTTAAATTGTCTTAAAACATAGACTTAGTATGTTATATTAAAATTTGAATTAAATCTTTTTAAGTGTCCCATGCAGCAGCTGGAATTTAAAAGATAGGCCCTATCCAAATAATATACATTTGTGGTTGTAGTGTAGGAGGTGTTGCAGTTATTATAATAGGTTTGGCGGGTAACCTGTCTATTTAGTAATATTACCCCATTCCTACATGTCCCTGGTGGCTATTGTTACTACCCGTACTCATGATTAGTCCCTGCCATTTTTCCGAAGGGTGAAGTGAGAAGACTAGCTGGATCATCGGACGTTTATTGAATGTAATGTTGCAATGCATGAACCAATTCACAGTTAAACCAAATAGATCGTGCCCTAGACGGAAACAAAATAATATATTGTCAACATAATTAAATTTCTTATACAAAAGTATTCATAATAAACACAATCGGCTGAATCGTGATGAATTCTTGCAAATGATTGAAAAAGTAAGAGGATATAAATCAAGACTGATTAGCAGTTTAGTTTAAAGTCACTAAAAATTGATGAAATGAAACACCAAAGTAAATCTGAAAAGTCTTTTGATCGAGGATCAAAACGCATTGAATATATAGGAAATTCAAATTTAGATATGCGGCTCTCACATCTAGCAGTCTCGCATAAATTGAACTTGACTAGAAATGTCAGCTGCACGATTTCTATGCAGTCACAAACATTAACTGTTTGCAGCTCCTGCCACATATACATATAAGGCAATACAATTTAACAATAATTGATTGCACGGATGGTGGTAACAATTCTTCAAATCATGTTTGCGATCTTGAAGTAAACACCAATCCTATTGTATTTAACCAGTAGTCGAACAAGAAAAAAAACCACCGCCAGTCGCAACTCACTGACACGTTTCGACCTCCCATGATCATCATAAGAGTACGCCGGCAAACTGACTATCGAGGATCAAAACGCATTGAATATATATGGAATTGAAATTCAGATATGCGGCTCTCACCTCTAGCAGTCTCGCATACATTGCACTTGACTAGAAATGTCGGCTGCACAACTTCTATGCAGTCACGAAAATTATCTGTTTGCAGCTCTCGCCACATATACATATAAGGCAATACAATTTAACAAGAATTGATTGCGCGGATGGTGGTAACAATTATTCAAATCAAGTTTGCGAGCTTGAAGTAAAAACCAATCCCATTGTATTTAACCAGTCGTCGAACAACATAACAAAACCACTGCCAGTCGCAACTCACTGACGCGTTTCGACCTTCCATGATCATCATCAGATGACGAAGGCAAACTGACTATCAAGGATCAAACTGCATTGAATATATATGATCAGTGACCATCCTGATAGTTGCCTTAATGTATGGATGGCCAAATGCATGCAGCTGTTTAATTACCTTATACCTTAATTCCAGTGGTACATAGGATCTAGGATGGCCTCTTGAGATTTCACATAATAATAACTTATCTTCAATCTTCTATGCCAACTCAGCTACTAAATAATCAACAACTTGTGCTTCCATCAATTGTTGGACAAAACCATTAGAAGTCACAACAGAGCATAAAAGTGACTCCGAACGGATTTTATCATCACCTGATATGTTTGGCCTACTGATAGTATCTGACACCACATTCTCTTTTCCTTAGATATAAGTAATGGTAAAAGCAAATTCTGCGAGTCGTGTTATTTGTAAATTCATCAGCCAAGACTAATTAAGCCTATTCGTCTTCCCTATAATATTTATCAATGACTTATGATCAGTTAATATCGAAAACTGATGTCCATCTAAGTAGTGTTCAAAATGCAGCACCGCAGGATAAACCGCTATTAAATCCTTTCCAAGCATGTCATATCATTTCCCACGATCTTTTAGTTTCCGACTATAGAATCCAATTAGCTTGATTATAATAT
The DNA here is from genome assembly GCA_029291075.1 of Eudiplozoon nipponicum. NCBI lineage: Eukaryota > Metazoa > Platyhelminthes > Monogenea > Mazocraeidea > Diplozoidae > Eudiplozoon > Eudiplozoon nipponicum. The sequence goes on along the minus strand of JAQBSW010004888.1, from coordinate 38,637 downwards.
TATCTTACTTATTATTTCACTACCCCAATGGCAACTTTGAAAGCATCTGCGACCAGCTCAAACGGCTTAGTCCAATCCACAGGTGCTAATGCGGTGATTTGACTTTGCAGATCTTTGGCCTTCTGGAATTTCACCTTGTCTTCTTAGCTAAAATTAATAGAGAATGACTTCTTGATCGTGCTCCGTTCACGAACAAATTGACGAGTTAACGACCCTAAATTTCCAGCTAAAGCTGGTAAAATACAACGATAATAGCTGATCAAACCCAAAAATCTACGCAGTTGGCGTACAGTTTTTGATTCCGCCACATCGTTTGTTGCTTGGACCTTACATTCCAAGAGGTTGATTCCATCCTTGGAAACGGAGTGTCCAAGAAAATTAACAGTAGAGCAATAAATCCTGCTCTTTCTGGCCTGACAACCAATCCATAATGATCCAGCTTAGATAACACGGCATCCAATTGTTCCCGGTGTTCATCCCTCGATTGACTACATATAATGATGTCATCTATATACACTCTAGAAAATGGACAGTTTTGAAGAACCTCCTCTGCAGATGCTGGAATGTCTGACAAGCATACTTTACACCACAAGGCATGTATAAGAGTTCATGTGATCTTCCCCGGGAAATCAAATTGCAATGAGGGGTATAGATTCTGCCACCTTCGGTTTCTGCGAATCTAATGTAGTATAAAATTTATACCACATTGTACTCTGGTTCGGTAGAGGATACGCAGTATCTTTCGTTGCAGAGTACAATAGACGATAATTAGCACAAAAACTCAATTAACCTGGTTCAGGTTTGGGACTTAACAGTATTGGAGATGCAAAGTTGGAATTTGACCACCTATAAATTTCTTCATACTTTAGCCGTTTAAATTCCTCAAATGCAACCTGTTGCTTATGTTGTGCTAACGGTTGTGCCTTCAGTGAACTGGGTAGTGGTTCCAACAACGCGATTTGGTTTTCTATGCATGTCTTCAAACGATTCCTCTAAGCATTGAGAGGTAGAACACGACTAGGTGTTTCTCGATGACATCCACCAAGTCATCAGGGACGACGGGTCTGGGTGGTCTCATTGACCTAACAACTTAGGTCCCAGTCTAAGCATAAGTTAATTTCCCAGTGCCTTGTCTAATGGTCCAAGATTTGGGATCTAAAACGAGGTTTAAATGGATAACCACCTTATCCCAATAATGTTATCCTTTATTCGGCCACTAGAAATTTCCATGTAAATCGCACTTTCTGCTCCAATGTCACTGATAATACTTTAACTCCCTTAACTTCAATTGGACTTCCATTGGCAGCTCATAATTGATAATCAAATGTGAGGCTATCAATTACCGCCACATCAGATCAAACTTTGCTCACATCAGCATTCGTCTTTTAACAATTTTAACTCACTTAGTTCATTCGTTATGACTAACTTATTGTGGACATAGCTATCAACCTCTTCAAGATTACATGCCAGCAAAAATCTAACAGATTTACGGACTGAATTACGGCGCATTTGTTCCATCAAAGCTTTTGAACCTAACTTTGATGATTTATGGATGCCTCCAATATGCATTACTTGGAGCCTTGTATGCGCATTCCTCCTACGACTCCTATTAGCGAGGGTTTTACTAGATTTTCGGCGACTTACACCGGGCCACAGTATGAGGACTTCCTATCCATCGGGGCCCACCCAATCGTGGAAATATGCATTTATCACACTGACACTTTCCGAGCTCGGCACATTTACGATACGAAATGTACCACTCTTGAACTGTTTGAACACCCTCACGCGATTCACCTCCCCGATGCTTGGAAGTTGGTCTCTGACCCAAAGAGTTTTCCGTACCTCTGTGTAACTGTCTATCTTGGGTTTCATCCAATCGACATCTCGTCGGAGAGTACTTAGTTCATTCTCTACGGTCAATAGTCTAGTCTTCAATACTGTTTGTTGCGAAGAACTCATATATATGCAAGTATGTATTAGGTTTTGCGAACCTAGTAACAAATTAGTTCAGTTGTGACCAGAAGGATAAACCAAAGGCAGCATGAACGGAAAGTATAATCTCATGCACATTCGTTTCGTGCTTACTGGCGACTCATCAGTAGGAGCCGGTATTACGCCCTTTAACCACTATATATTTGGTAGAAGAATGTGGAATAATAGGACAGTACAATCTCCTAGACGAATGTGTAAACCTGTAATAGTGAAGCTAACATAATCTAAAGTCAACGACAATACGACTTCAATGCTAACTCACTATATAATATATATACCGAGTCTGTAAAGGATACTAACACTATGGCTATTGTGTTAGTAACTGATACATTTTTTGAAATCGATGAGTACCGGATACTAACACTATGGTTTCCGAGTCGGTACATGATACCAACCTGATGGATATAAATTTATATATACCAAATATATAGTGGTTAAAGGGCGTAATACCGGCTCCTACTGATGAGTCGCCAGTAAGCACGATTCGAATGTACATGAGATTATTCTTTCCGTTCATACTGCCTTTGGTTTATCCTTCTGGTCACAACTGAACTAATTTGTTACTAGGTTCGCAAAACCTAATACATACTTGCATATATATTAGTTCTTCGCAACAAACAGTATTTAACTGTAATATATTGAATTAAATGATGTCATGCTTACCGCGAAATGTGATAACTGATATCGATGAAGGCCAGAGTGTATGGTTTAACTGGAGTAACAGGTGTTCGGAAATTGTTGTAATTCTCAATTTGGGTGAACTTTAGCATAAATTTATACCCATCAGGTTGGTATCATGTACCGACTCGGAAACCATAGTGTTAGTATCCGGTACTCATCGATTTCAAAAAAGGTATCAGTTACTAACACAATGGCCATAGTGTTAATATCCTTTACAGACTCGGTATATATATTATATAGTGTGAGTTAGCATTGAAGTCGTATTGTCGTTGACTTCAGATTATGTTAGCTTCACTATTACAGGTTTACACATTCGTCTAGGAGATTGTACCGTCCTATTATTCCACATTCTTCTACCAAATATATAGTGGTTAAAGGGCGTAATACCGGCTCCTACTGATGAGTCGCCAGTAAGCACGAAACAAATGTGCATGAGATTATACTTTCCGTTCATGCTGCCTTTGGTTTATCCTTCTGGTCACAACTGAACTAATTTGTTACTAGGTTCGCAAAACCTGATACATATTTGAATAGTCTAGTCTGTATATATGGTAAACATAGCCTTGCTATCCATGGAATTGCGGCTAACACAATCAACTAGAGCACATCTTTCCGCATAATGGATCCTGGCGCTCTCGCCATCTCTTGCAGAGTCCCTATGATCACTAGCATAAAAGAGCTTCTGAGATGCCAGGCTCGGATATGCCATATACGCGGTATGATCATCTAATTTGGAACAAATGAATCCCTAAGAACTATCTTTTGAACCACATTTTTTATGTCCTCCTGCTAATTGCTCTGTATACTCAGTTCGATTGTTGTTCTCCATAAGGTTAAAAGAAGATTAATTACAATATATTTATTATGACAATAAGTGTGCTCACCGACTCGCTGAATACCGCAGATGATAGAATGAAATTTTTGAGACCATGAAAACAAATATCCACATCAATTACCTGAAGCAAATTTGCGATCATTCCCGAAAATTAAATTAAGAATTATAATTTCGTTGCAAACTTTAATACTTTAATAACATTGTCTCAAGCCAGAACCATACAGCAAAGCGTACCGAGCAACTCAAAATCTCAACAAGACTCTAACATAAATATCATAAGTTAACAAACCAAAATCTTCAACTATGTTTACAGAGGGAAATTCCAAAAAATCACAATATTTAAAAAAACGAATCATTTGTTTGTGAAACCAACGATAACATCAAATATTCAAAATGAAATTTGATTTATTTTAACTTGAAGATAAAATTGATCTCCAACAAATTAATTAAAAAGGAAAAAATGTACATCACAATTTACCATTTGTTTATGCAAGCTATTTTTATGCTAATGATATGGAGGTCCTTCGGTGACTACCATAAGAGAGACTCTGAGATGTCAGGCTCGGATAATCCATATATGCGGTATGATCATCTAAATTGGAACACTTCAATTCCTTAGAACTATCTTTTAAACTAAATTTCTCATGTCGACCTGTTAATTGCTCTGTTTCTTCATTATTTTCAAAACTAGCCATGATATTAAAATAAGATTTCTTGCAATATATATATATATATATATATATATGAGATGTAAGTTCTGGATTATTTATAGGTGTTTTGGCAATTATTATTATATAAGTAATAACGTTATTTTGTGCGTACAAATTTAAATTCAAATTCTGCGACTTATATTTAAATAAATAACTTTATATGAAATTATTTATATGGATTAAAAATAATCACTTGATCTTAATATTTGCCAGTTCTAAGTAAAATTAGCGTTTCATTTGATAACACGCCAGAAAGCACTTACGTAACACTTTTATGTAGAATATATGTAATATTCGCTGATTTATTAAACAAACGTAGTGTGCAAAAGGTTTTGTGGCAATTTGTGGAAATCTAATGTTTAGTCTTTTATCTAACAATATCGAGCGTTAAATTATATTTCAATTTTTTAATTTTTAAAAACTTCAGAGCGATTAGTAGCATTCAAAATCTTGGCCTGAGTTGTGCTTATTTGGACGTTTCTTTGCTCTTCTTTATTTGCTGAACCATTGTGAAATTTGCATTTAATTTTAAACTGCAAATATCTTTCTTAACTGAAATGTTGTTGGATATTATTTTTCCCAAAGGAAGGAAGTAAACACGATTTAGAATGACTTCGGTTTTTAGTGTGCCTTGTAGGTTCAGTGTGAGAGATAATTTGTACAAGATCATGTTCATCCGTCATACGATTTTAAACTATCATTGTTTTAATTTTGTAATGAAATGAATGCCTTCTCTTATATGATAACCTTAAATATTATTTGGGTACACTCATGAAATTTTCTTGAGGTGCGCAACAGTAGAATTTAGGATGCCAATCTGTATAGAGTATTCCAAATATTCTGGTCCTTGTGAATACTCATATACTGAGATGAAAAATACCGCGAATCAAAGAGACATATATTTTGAAACAAGCAAACTTCTACAAAATATGGCGACCACATCTGTCTCAGTTTTGGTGTGACGAACCTTAGTTTGAAATGCTACAGATTAGAAGTGCACATGAAGTTTTAAAATTTTTAAATACTTTAGAATTTATAAAACGAGATCCATGGTATTGTTCGGTTATTGGTTACATTTTATCGAAATAAAATTGGTTTTAAAAAGTGCAAGTCACGTTATCTCCTTCTGAATATAGAGAACAAGCTGAGGAATGTGCATTCTAAGGAATGTTTCTATGACCTGTGAACATTATAAATCATATCAAACATATTGGGGGCATGAGAAATACGAAAGCGCAATCGGTCTTTCCTATGGGTTAAACAATTGCAGAGGTAGTATGAAAACTGTACAGAAAAGCGGCTATAAACTCTTCCCATAGGCAAAAACAAAAAGAAATTTTATCACATACAAGAAATGCTTTTTCTCATTATCTCCTCAAGTATCTACTAATGAACATATATTCATATATAAATTGGAAGGTAAAAAATGTAGAAATATGTAAACATAGAGAAAGTGTGAAAAAAAGAAACCAATCAATTTCATGCGTCACCTCCAACGAACGCGTGGCTCCGCGTTACAACCCAACGAGTCTCAATTTCGACAGATCCGGTTCATCTTAGGGTCACATGTGCTAATTCTGGTTTTAGACAATCTTTCTCCTAACTGTGGTTTTAAAAACAATCTCTGTTAGTTTCAAGCAGTTTTAGGTGAGATTTCTTGAGCTGCAATTTTATTCCAAATTAATGTGATTTTGTTTAAAAACAACACATCAGCACGTAACACGCCAGTAGCATGCAGTGAATTACTGTGTCTAAGCCGTCAATGCCAGGATTTACATTTTGTGTGCTCTTGATCGATTATCAGAGACTCAAAACTATACTTCTAAGGCACTCTGGATTTAATAACTGTTATGTATGTCATTCTGCTTTTCGGCCTTGATATTAACTTTGTGTTAACAATATTTGATTTTGTTGCCGTCTAGAGCACGGTCAATTTTGATTAACGTTGAATTTTAATTTATTATGTTGTATTGTTCATAATACACGTATGATTCTTCCCCAGGACAACACTGGGGAAGAAAGTGAGACTGAATATAAGCACGCCATACGAAACCAATTTCTTCCGATGTCAACTACCAGGCACATGTAGGAATATCATAGCATTAGTAAGTATACCGCTTCCCCGCAAAAATACGTCCTACAGTATACAGACTGTGAGAAAATCATTGTGAACCTTTAAAACTCTATGAAGGTGCTGAAGGATGAGAAAAGCATTATTAAAAATAAAATGTCTAAATTAGAAACTTACGTTAGTGAGTATGCAGCGAAATTGGAGTTAGCGGAAAGGAGAAATTAAATTTTAATCGCACAAATTGGAGAGTTGACGAAATTGCTACATTTGAAAAAAGATACATTAAAGATTGGTGCTCAGCCATGGGTAGAGTTGGCTGATACAACAACAGAAGAATTAACGTCAATCAAAAATAATACATCAAGCAAAGAAATTCTATATATATTAGAGTCTGAAGTCTTGGCGAGGAACAGTACACAAAACCAGCTAATTTTATTTAATCTTGATAACGTAAATGACGCTGATAAATTAATTTTTTTAATCCAGAACACGACGGAATCTGATAAAGCTAGATGTTATAGGGTGGGCAAACGGTCTGATCGTCCAAGACCTGTCGTGGAAAAATAATCAAACATGTCGACGAATATGCAGATTGAAGCCATCATTAAAAAGAAAGGTGAAAACCATAATTTTCACATCATATTTATTGGGCGTGACAAAACATTTATCAAAAGGAAATTGGCAAAATCGAAAAAACTAAAGAACAATCAGGAGTGGAATCCGTCTACTTCACAGCACGATAATATAAGGAGTTCAGCAACTGATTCAAAGATTACAAAAAAACGATGTATCGATGCTGAATGTTGTGGACAGCGGGGTTAGGATAAGTATAGCCTCAAAACCCAGCAAAAGAATAATTAAGAAACCAACAAAGTTGAACCACTAAAAACCGATAACTTTTTAGATAAGTCATATACTACATATACTTTATTTTATGCCAACTTTATAAGTGTTAAGAACAGAAGATATTTTCTGTGTAATTTTTTAATAAGTAAAGATTTTTATTTTAAAATTTAATCTGAAACTTTGCTCAACAAGGACATTGAAAATCACGAATTTGACATTTCTCATTATTGTTTATTTAGAAAATTCAGATCGCTGGATAAAAGAGGTGGGGAAGTACTTATTTATAGTAAATCTATATTAAATGCGAAAGTGTTGCATACTAGTGAATATAATACTGTCATTGATTTTTTATCTATACAAATCGATAATCTGATTTTTACCGCGGTTAAAAGACCACCGCATGACAGTTAATATGATGATCAAATATTTAACAATTCTTTTCAATCTATTTTTGACTGCTATGGTTATAATGTGGTGGGTGTTAAGCAATTTTAATAAGTTTCATGACTGGGAAATAATCAATATTTTTCAAATCATGATCTAAAGCAGATTATAAAGGAATCAACTAGAGGTTCGGAATGCTTAGATAATGTTTATTTCGAAATTGAAGCGGTGAACTCACACAGTTTTGATGTTGTAAACTATTTTAAGGAATTGGATCACAAACAAATTATTTTACAATGAAACAACTTGAGTAACAAAACACCGAAACCTAACTTTGAGAATGCACACGTGTAATATTCCAGAATCAACTGGAATCTTTTCAGAGATTTAAGCGTAATGATTGATTATGAAAGTTTTTACATTATGAACACTGATGAATTTGTTTCTTCTGTTTCTACGTTATTATCTTATGTATTTCAGACATCTACTTTTACGGATATTATACCGAAGTGAATCAATAGGAGTTTATGTAAACTAAGAATTAAACGAGATAATATAATGAAGTGTGTGTCTTATCAATAGTATTTAAAAAATGAGGTTAGATTTGACTCGCAATGAAATTAATTCACCACTGCTGTTGATCCGTCAAAGATTGGGTAAACTGAAGAATTACCCTAGACTAGGATACAAACTCCACAAAGACTACAGTAAATATAAGGTGAAATCAAAGCTCATATTACCTTGGATAAAACTGAGTGTGAATTTCTCTGTGAATTGGGTGAAGTATTTAGCAATTTGATATGTAATCCATAGGATGAAAGAAATTTCATGGATCTAACTAATCTTTCGGGTGACCAGGAACCAGGACTTGTTATCAACAGTGTTGGATTGATAAAATAAATGATAAAAATAAAATCAAAAAATACAAAATTGTCACCTTAGTATATCAATTACCTTTAACTTTTATGAATGCGCGCTGCAATTTTATAAATAGAATTATGACGAATGGGGAATTACCAATCGATATTCTAACGATAGTATCTAAACCGTTGCCAAAAGTAAGTAAGCCAACGTGAGTCAGTGATTATGGACTGATCTCTATTATCCCTTCATTTTTTAAGATAATAGAACAACTGATACTAGATTATTTATAATGTATGTTGCCGTTTGGTTTTGATACAAGTTAACATGGCTTTACAAAAGATAGATCGACCATTACTAATATGCTTTCTATGTGGAAACATGTAATTACACTTGATGAGAAAAAGTTAGATGCATTAATTATATTTATAGATATCTCAAAAGCTTTTGACTCTATACCTTTTGATGCTATTTTAACGACTCTAGAACAATTCGCCGACATATATAGCGTAAATGAAATTCAAATTCAATTTACGCGGCACCAATTAAAACAAACAAAATTTGCCGTTAACCAATGGCGTGCGAGCTTTCGATTTTAAAACTACTTAAGCACGGTGAATTTACCATGTCAGTCAGTTAGCACGATTTCCTTCTGCTGTGCGCTACGCGTGCGTGCTGTCTCCTGTCATACTAGCTTTTCACCTACGCTGATTTCGGACTTGCTTCACAGTGTTAATTTCAGTCAGGCCAATCTTGTTGCTGCACAACTAGTGAGACGGAGCAACATCCACTTATTGGACCTTCAGGTGTGCAAGTTAACGCAAATCTTCAACGAGATTACTCGGCCACTCACTCGTCACTGATATCAACGCCACAACAGGACCAACAGCCAGTCAACCAGAGATGGTTTCAAGAGTCTAGGAGTATTTCTAGACACTGCTGCACTACTTACTTTCTTGGAGTTTGCCGGAGAACGCAATTCCGGTCCTAAAAAGGTCCCTCCCCTGACATTACACAATATCAGCCACCCTGGCTCCAAATTGAATTTGTGACGTCGTACGGTATTTACTAGAAGATGGGGCCTTTTAAAAAATTGGAAACAACGCCATGATACTGAGAACAGTACTGTTTTTTTCTTATTAGCAAATCACAAAACGTTTGGTACAAATACAATCGACTGAGTTTCTTTTTCATTGTATTTTTTTGGGAGTAGAGTAAATTGACATTAGCATATACCACGTTTTACTCCGGTTGTGAATCTTTCTAAAGCCGAGATCTTGTGGGAAATTTTTTCGGGAATTTGTTTGAGGAAAGGTGTTCTATTCAAAAAATTTTCTCCTACGTACAAAACTGTACATCTTGGTGATCTCGTGTGCCAAACTGGAATGTGTACGCAGAATTTTTTTTTGATTTTGTAAAAGAACATTATTGACTGTACAAAAGTGAGGAACCTTGACTTGTGATTTTGTGAAAGAACTAATTTCACCTGTGTTCTTTGCTCATCACGACCGATTCAAGTGCGGAATATTTTGTTTCAACTGCGGAAGCAGAATTTGTTGACGGGAAAGGCCACAGAAAACGGGCGCAGTAGAGCATCAGGACCGGGAAACGTATGGCACAGAAAGTAGAAGATCGTACTTTCTGCGCATCAACGGCACTACGAGGAAGCAATTACTTACAATCTGACATTCCTATTGACTCTATTCGTCTACGCCGAATATGCCACATAGACAGCCAAACTGACATTATCAGTCGCAATCACCAGCCTGCTTGCTTGCATGAACCGGCCAAACAGCTCAACGAATTTCTGCCTCTTCTTGATTTTAGAACTAGCAAAGAATTCATCGTAGACACAGGTGCAGTAGTCTCAGTTTTCAAGGGTGACTCAATGGCCAAGATGCCGCTAGGCGTTTCACTCGCAACAGCTACAGGGGAGCCCATAACTTATTATGGCAGCCGGTATCGCACACTCAATATAGGTTTACTGTGGGAATTTGCTCAAAACTTCATCGTAGCCAAGGTCTCTTACAATATAATAGGCCTTGATTTCCTTTTGAAATCTCAGCTCATTATTGATCTTGCTAATCAAAAGATCATCGACCCCACCACTGGACTTGAGCAAAGTTTTTGGAAAATTGCCCCCGATAGTTTGGAGTTACAGATCATTCAGCCAATCCCAGTGTATCATTCAGCAGATATATCAGCAGCTCTTCGAGAACACAAGTCGCTTTTTGATCTCAGCAAGTCAGAGCTACGAGTCTCTAACACGATGCACCATATCGTCACGGATGGACAGTCTATTGCACTCAAGAATAGACCAATGGCCCCTGCTAAACATAAAGGTGCCCAAAATTAAATTTCAAGGCTATTGGAAAAGGGAATCATCAGACCATCGAAAAGTTTATGAGCGGCACCACTGCATTTAGTCTCCAAATCAAATGGATAGTACAGAGCCTGAGGGGATTACCAAAAGTTAAATTCAGTGACAAAATCTGATGCATATCCTATTATCAATATTAACACCATATTGGAAAAACTTAGGCGGCAGCAATTTCTTCTCATTGATTGACCTCAGACAAGCCTACCACCACATCCGGTAGCACAAAAAGATATTGAAAAGTCTGCGGTCATCACTCCATTTGACCTTTTTGAATATCTTTACATGCATTTTGGACTTAAGTGTGCTCACAGACATTTTGGAGACCTATAAATCTATCGCAAATTCCTTCTCGGCCTTTCAAGACAACTTTATCCTTTGTGCAGGCACCTGCGGAATCAAAAAGGACTTAGCAAGAACTCCATCATTACTTGATAATCTAAAGACGAGGAATTACTTCAGCTCGCCATCAACACGTTATCAAATGCTACAATGATAACGCATCCAGATATTCAACGATCATTTCTACTCACACCAGATGCTTCTGAGTTCGCTATTGAAGCCACGTTGGAACAAGAGATCGATTTCATTTATGTAACACGTCTAAACAGCAGCCGAGACATACGTCTCGTCCTGTCTTCGTTCACCCACAGCTCTACAGCTGCAAGAGAGTACTCGTTCGCAACGACACTGCTGTTGCACCACTACAACCAAAATACCGCGGTCCTTGAATAGAATAGAATAGAATATCTTTATTTGGATTCAAACCACACATGTTCCATCAAATAATAAAATTAGAAAATGTACAATATAAAAAGATATCACATCACATATATATGTGCAATTAGTTGTACTGTAAAATTTATCAGCATCAGAAAGATCAGCTGTAAACAGTGATAGATTCTTCATCAAAATTACAAAAAAATTTAATTATAATTCGAGTATAACATTTGTAAAAAAAAGGGAACCATGACTAATAATTGATTGTGTGCATTGTTGATTAACAAGATGATATAATGCATAACATTTCAGTTTTAATAATACAAAATTTGAAGATAGAATCTCAGGAGAAATTATGTTGCTGAAAAAAAATTAATCCTGTCTTTTATTTAACCATGAGAAAGTATTATCATAATCAAAATTAAAAATATCAGCAGGATTAAACACTTTTTCTAGTTCGGTAGATAAAAATTTAAAAGACATTTTAGTTGGAGGCGTTTCTCTAAACCCCTTTGGCAATTGATTGTAAATTTTGTAAATTTTTGAAAATGGGAATAGCTTGTTCGCAACATTCCCCACCAATGGTGGAGATATTGCAAAATGACCAGATCTAGTTCCAATTTCATGACTCTTTCTTATGGGATTCATATAGGCACCTGACCACTGGTTCAAATGGAAAACCTTTATGCAATAGCACATTCTCCGAAACCATAAAGGGTGCAGTGATACAAACTGTAATCTAGTGGCGTATATAGTGCAGGAGATAGGACTAATTTGTTTCACAACTTTTCTTTATACAGCTTCTATCTTATTAGACAAACCTTTTGTTAAGGGATTCCAAGTAGCGGCAGCATATTCTAGTATCGGTCTAATCCATATTATAAACATTTTAAATTTTATTTCATGCGATATAATATTTCTATTTAATAATGCCCATCTGTTCTTGGCACTGCCTACTATCCTTTCAATATGTCTCTCAGCAGAAGCCGGTTTTACTCAGACAGCCAAAATACGTCATTATCATGCAAGGTGCGATACCTACATCAATAAGAATAGACAGGTTGAAATCCTCAATCGAACCGCCTTATCCTGGGAGCACGCAACATTCTACACATGTCTCAGGCTCTATCTGCCAACAATCTCAACCTAGCAATAGAATGCTCTGCATAACGCATAACTGATATTATTTTAACACATTCTTCGTTATTCTTCGTATCAAATTTTTAACTTTATGCGCACCACTTGCGCCTCATGTCACGCAACGTGATCTCAAAGATTCCATATGGTCCATTTTTCTTCTCACACTCACTTGTCTTAAGTGGTATAACCAGCTGTTCTTAGCTAACAATTGTGTAGCAATTTTTTAACAGTTCTTTGGTATTATGCCATCGCTGCGACAATGCTCGAGTACACTTTTGTCGTTACCCTTTGATTTTTATGTATATATTTTTACATTGTAACGTATGGCTCACAACTGAGTTCACACTGCCTATTTTTTTATCACCAGCTACTTAGAGCTAACGCCTTGTGTAGCAACATTTAGTAGTTATCGGCTTCATATCATGGTACAGGCCTCATTCAGTGCACATCTCAACTTCATCAGTTGCACAGTGACCACTCTACGAATATCATGTTCACAACTTCGAGCACACACTAGCTCCTTCGGTCGTATTCAAACACATTGACGGCAATCCATCCTGCCCAGGTTTCAACTTAAACTTGGCAACCTCAGTAGCAATCTACCTTGAAATCCTCACGCTGCGGCTCCCAACCCTTACACTGCTCTATATTACCTCATGTGGTATGACCGGCCAATTCAGCTAACAATTTGTGTGGTAATTCCTAGTGGTTATTTGGCATCATATCATTGTTGAAGCAGCCATCAAGCATACTTCAGCCCAGCATTTACGGTACATTTTCTATAGCCATGGGAAGAATAATAACCAGTTGCTTAACTCTGCCATATATTTCTTATCAAGTCTCGCCGAGGGGAATGCTTTTCGTTTTTTTCAGAGAGGAAAGTGATGTAACGGCTCAAGAACAATTCGCCGACATATTGTGTAAATGAAATTAAAATTTAATTTACGCGTCACCAAATAAAATAAATGAAATGTGCCATTAACCAATGGCGTGCGAGCTTTTGTTTTCACGCTATATAAGCACGGTACATTTACTATGCTTGTCAGTAGTCTCGTTTGATTTATGCTGAGCACTACGTGTACGTGCTATTTCCTGCCTTACTGACTTTTCACCTACACTGACCTCTGGACTTTTTTCACACACAGTCATTTAGTCCAGCCAATCTTGTCGCTGCAAATCTAGTGAGACGGAGCAACATCTATTTATTGGATCTTTACGTGTGCTAGTTACTGCAGATCTTCAACGAGACAATACTCAGCCTTCATACAGTATCTCGCCACTGATTTCAGTGTCACAACAGAAGGAACAACAGTCAGTCAACCAGAGCCAATCTCCAGAGTCTATTAGTAGTTCTAGACACTGTAGAGGAAGATAGTTCCTCCGACATAAAAGTCCTACTTTTGTCAGGACACTGTTTACACGTTGTGTTATTATGCAAACGTAGTACTAAGCAACGACATTTCGATAAACAACGTTTCATTATTTTAATAAACAATAAAAGAAGTTAGCTTAAGGATTTAGGAATAACTATTCAATGTACAGCTTCTGCTGACAAAAGTCCTACTTTTGTTAGCAGAAGCTGTACATTTTTTATCGAAATGTAGTTGCTTAGTACTATGTTTACACTTTGTGTTACTATGCAAACGTAGAACTAAGCAACGACATTTCGATAAACAATGTTTCATTATTTTAGTAAACAATTAAAGAAGTTAGCTTAAGGATTTAAACATAACTATTCAATGTACATCTTTTACTGAAAGACATATTGAAAGGATAGTAAGCAATGCCTAGAACAGATGGGCACTAATAAATAGAAATATCTTATCGAATGATATGAAATTTAAAATGTATAAAATACGGATTAGACCAGTACGAAAATATACTGCCGCTACTTTGAATCCAATAAAAAAGGGGTTTTCCAATAAGATAAAAGCTTTAAAAAGAAAATTTGTGAAAAAAATTAGCCATTTCTCCTGCACTATATACGCCACTAGGTTACAGTTTGTATCACTGCAAACTTTATGGTTTCGGAGGATGTGCTCTCGCATAAAAGTTTTCCATTTGAACCAGTTGACTGCTGCCTATATGAATCAAATAATAAATTGTCATGAAATTGAAACTAGATCTGGACAATTGGAAAAATCTCCTCCTTTGGTGGAAATGTTCCGAGAAAATAATAATTCGTGTTTTCTAAAATTTAAAAAATTTACAATCAACTGCCAAAAGAGTTTAGAGAAACGCCTTCTTCTAAGATCTCTTTTAAATTTTTATATAATGAACAAGAGAAAATCTACAATCCTGCTGATATTTTTAATTTTGAATATAATATTTTATCATGGTTGAATAAAAGACAAGGATAATTGTTATTAACAACATAACTTCTTGAGCTATTTATTTCCAAGTTTTGTATTATTAAAATTTAAATGTTATGCATTATATCATTATGTTAGTCATCAACACAAACGATAAATTGCTAGTCATGGTTCTCATTATTCGTATAATGTTACACTCGAATTGTATCTTAATTTTTCCCATTTTGATGATGTATCTATTACTCTTTACAGCCGAACGTTCTGATCTTGATATATTGTACAGTACAGCTAGTGAGATTTACTTATTTACATGAGACTAATTGCCCATATTTATGTGATGTGATATATTTTTTATATTGTATATTTTCCAATATTATTATTTAATGTAACATGTGTGGATTGAATCCAAATAAAACTAATCTATTCTATTCTATTGTATTCTATTCTATTCTATGTAAGAATTGTTTATTCGTCAGTTTTGAGCTTTCTGCATTTTGTGCTGGACGCAAAATGACTGTCTCTATTAACTTGTAGGACCTTTCTTGCTTCTTATTATAATTTTGATTTCCATAATAAATTTATGATACAACGAGAACAGGTTATATATTTGGGTGCAGTGTTGCTGTGATTAACATGGAGGTTAACCATAAATTTTGAGGACAACTGATAACTTGTTTCACGAGGAACTTAAGTGTTCCAAATTAGATCATACCGCATATATGGATTGTCCGGGCCTGGCATCTCAGAGGCTGTCTTATGGTAGTGAACAAAGGACCTCTATAAAACAGCTACACTAACTAACTTTCGGCATTTGCCAGAGAACGAATACCGGTCCTAATAAAGGCCCCAAATAGTACTAATCTCAGCCATCTTGGCTTCAAATAAATTTTATGACGTTGTACGCCAATTACTTTGTAACGACACAAATTAATGGCCGACATATTGCGTAAATTAAATTCAAATTTATTTACGTTGCACCAATGAGAAAAAGCGAAATTGCCGTTTAACCACGTTTAACCAATAGTGTGCAAGTAGACATATTGCATGCTATTTAAGCACGGTAATTTACCATGCAAGTCAGTTGTCGTCGTATCTGCGTTCTGCCTCGTGTTACACATGTGCGTGCTGTCGGCTGTCAATACCTACGCTGGATATTGATTTGTTTCACCAACAATTGGCAACATCCGTGACTCACCGTGTTGCTCTTCAACCAGCAAGACGAGCCAATTAATGCAGAACTTCAACGAAGTTGTCCACATCGTGATAACAACAGCAGGAACCACAACCAGAGTCCACCCAAGGAACAGAACATCAACTTACATATATATAACTTACGAGAACGCCGCCAAGGCCCTGTTAAGGGCCCTCTATCAGTAACTAATCTCCATTCAGAGCACCTTAACCGAGTTTGTAACGTCGTACGGCATTTACTTGAAGTCGTGGCGTTTACAACTTAAAGCCGGGGGCGTTTTTCAAAAGTTTTAATCTATTTATTTTTTTTTGAAGTTTCTTGTTCTGATCTAATATACATTTATTAAAACACATTTAGCGTTATAATATTTTATTTCTATAAATTAAAGACGTCTTATGTTTCTCTTGCATGATTTTCGCACCATTTTTAATAATGCTTAATGAATGAATTGTTTTTTTAGTCTATTTAAATAAATTTGCATTACTCCTTTTATTTCAGTGTCAACGTAACAACATGCAAAAGAAATCAGTAATTAAGAAAACAGATATTTTCAATAATGATAACAAAACTCCTGCAATTGTAGTAGCAGAACTGTCATCATCACAGTTTTATCCATTGTCACTTGCAGAACCCCAATGTTTATACAAAGTCGCGGGTGTTCCGCTTCTCGTTTTTACTCTTTGTCGGCTGATTAACGATGGGTTTAATGAAATTATTATATATGCCTGTCACCATTTTGAAAAAATAAAGACTTTTGTTGAGAATACAAAAGAAACACATCCAGAAATTGTTGGAAATGTTAGTGTTATTGATGGTTGTGGCTCCAAATGTTTGGGAGATGTAATGCGTGAATTAGATAGTTCGCAAATTACTAGGTGTTTTGATGACTTTTTGGTTGTACCTGCAGATTTGATATGCGATTTTCCTTTGCGTGACTGCTTCTTAAAGCACAAGCAAAGGCGCTCAGCCACGCCTACAGCTGTTATGTCATTAGTCTATCCAGAGCCGAAATCGCACGATATACACGTTAAAGAAAATAATATAAACTTAATGGTGCAGTTGCCAGATCATAAGATCATGCTCTTGTCAAGAAACAATGCTGAAGTGAATTTACAAAGTGAAGTATTTTTCGCTGGACTGCAAAAGAAAAAAATTGCTATTCTGTCTTCTTTAAGAGACGTGGAGATTGCGATTTGCAGTAGTCATATTCTTCCTTTATTCCAAGTAAGTATGTTAACTTTTTATTATTATATTTTGACTTATTTGACTATTTATAACTTTGTTTATCATTGTTCTAAATGCTGTCCGGTGGTAAGTAGCCACTCGTTTTGTATGAAATAAAATTGTTTCTATATGTATGCAGTTATCACTCTAGAAGATGCGCTTCTATAATTGATTTGATCGATTTATTTCATCGTTGGTTGTGCAAACAGATATGAGTTCACAATAAGTAATGCAGAGAGCCGCTATTAATGATATTCATTTTTAACGCAGCAAAAATTTCGCCCGAATTCACTCGGTTTGTATACTGCTGTTTTACTGGTAATCCATTCAGGTACATTGTATAGAAGACTATTAGTAGTTAAAGCCGCATAACTTATTTTCCTTTATGTGTTGCGGTTTGATCCTAGCTAGTTAATATGCTGTCGTGCTCTGATGATCATGGTAGAACGAAACGCGTCAGTACATGTGACGTACAGTAATTCTTTTGTTCTTCAATCGGTTAGGTACAATAGGATTGGTGTGTAAGTCAAGTTTGCAAACTTGTTTTAGAAATAGCATATACAAGTTTGATTTACTTGTCCGTGTGGCCTCCTGTATTTTTGTAATTTCGCGTGTGAGAGTCAAATAGCTGCATTACGTTTTCCATTTAATACGTGTAAGTGCGTCGATTTATTGAACTTTATCTCGTTATACATAATTTTGTATTCTAATCATAGTTTCTGGTTTTAATTATGTGCTTGGATAGGTTAGCAATATTTAAAATTTGTGTAAGCCTTAATGGCTGGCATATTTTATACACATTCGCATTGTAACAATTCATATAATAAGCCGAACAAATTAGTCATAGAAATTCCGGTCTGACGATCAACGGGCACCACTTGTACCAAATTCCCAAGAAACTCCATGAATATGGAGCCGGCTTATCCTCTAAAAGGAGTCAGTCGCAGTAGTAGTAGTAGCTAATTAGTCGGGGAATGGTAAAATGAAACTTGCCTGGTTTAAAGGGACAGACATTATCTCGTTTCATGTGAAGCTTTAAATTTAGTCTAACTGCGCATTAACTTTTTCTTTTAAATGAGTTTAACGGAATGAGAGAAAGCGTGCCAGACGTGAAAGGACAGTTTATGCTGCTGAAGGAAACTTTGGTCACTGGCATCTGGGCAGATACTGCTCATCAGCCTTGTTTGGCTAACTATCTAAAAGAAGGTAAACACCGAATACTAACCATCCTCACTAGGAATGGGCGACTTAGTGTTCCTCTACAGTCCATATGTAACCGTGAACGACTTACGGTTATACGACAGTGAAACATTAGTCAGTTTTGGCTATTGTCAGGCTCCGAATGCACACGCGTAATAAGACATCTCGTCTTGTTATTAAAAGCCAGAAACTGCATGTGCTTTCCCAACCTGCTCTAACAGTTTTTCAACTAACTTCTATGGTGAACATTATAAATCAGCTTAAATTAACACACATTTATATTACCGCTGTGCAGTATTCATGCCACTTTCCGTTATAACGTATGCTAAACTGGTGATGTTTAAAATGCTTTGATTAGGTGAACTTTTTCTATTTCGATTCTTATCTATTCGCCGATGGACTACTAAGCTCAAAAAATTTCCACAGTTTTAAAACAGAGTCAAGGTTAATTTTCTGGTACTGTCAATCTAGTCGTGGCACGTATCTCGAATAGTTTGTTAAGAAAAATCTAGCTCTTGACTCACACGTAGAGCTACTTCGGTTTCTAAAAGGAGTAGGTGTGCAGTCGTTTTTTACTGCCTGTGAAAAAAATGATGTTCTGTGCAGATGATACTCGTCAGACTTGAGTGGCAGACCATCTAAGAAAAGAATTGCTGAAAAAAGCTAGTGCTCGGGAATGGTCGCCTAGGTGTTCATTTATAATCCAGAGATAATTATAAATAATACAACTAATAGTGATTTGATACTGCATCGGCCTGCGCAAAGTATACAAAGATATCCTTATCTGCAAATTCTTGCTGGCTAGATATGTTAAAGCCAGCTACTGATTACAAGCCTGCAGTTATGCCCACGGAGTGGAGGGCCCTTCATGTGATTCTGACGAAGGAGCTGTATCGTCGCGATATCAATAAAAAATGTTTTATCTTACAACCTTTTACAAGAGAGTGTAAGAGCTCCATGGATAAGTAGAGGGAAGACGATTAGCGACGCTACATCACATATTGGAGCTAAATCAATGTCTAAATACACACGGCTGATTTCCAGGAGCAGTTGCTGGTCCTTTATTATCACTTAACTCAATCTATAGTTTATCCGTTTGCTTGTGGAATTGGAGGGCTATTGTCTCGCGAGGTATCTTTTTACGACTGGTGAACTGCACAAGCGTGGTACCCTCATTGCCTTTGTACAGATGTCAAGAATGGCCCTTTGCATTCCACGACTTTTTTCATTCTAGTTTGTTCACAGGTAAAAGAGATTTTTGTTCTATCTTACTGCGAGGCTGCCGCTGCCAGGTGTTACAGAGAGAGACTTACTTCACTGAAGAGCTGTAGATTCTCCTTTATTTTACGCTAGGTTATTCTTAGTCAATCTTTTGAATGTATACGTACCAAATCAGCTTTTCTGATTATTAAAATATAGATTTAGCCTCTAGTTATGGTTGATGTGCGGATATTCTGGTGGTTGTTAGTTATTTGAATGTTAAAATAGGTATTGACCGCGCGGAAATTTGAGCTGTAATGAGATAAAATCTAGCTAAAAATAGCTGTGATAAACGCATCGCGTTACACATTACCGCTAGGTTTAGCCGTTGTTTTCAAGTGAGTTTTACAGAAACGCAATCGCAATCTTGTTTAACGGCGGCGTGGCGTTAACCATGAGGATGGGCTTGTGATGTCACCGAACTCAGATCGACTACTTTCCGGTTAGCAGACTATTATTACCTTCTGTCTATGACGCGAGGGCATTTTACGAATACTCAACTGATTTAATCATTGGATCTGATTAGTTTTCTGGTGACAGGAACTCGCTCCATACAGCCACTAGTATTACGTCTGATTAAGCCTGCACTGAAAATGATTTCGATTGTGTTGGTGGCCCTCAGTGACGCTTTATATTACGCTGGCCCACCTTTAGCTACTATCGAAGATGAATCACTTCTCTTCTTAAATGCAATGTTCGGGTTTTCATCTGGCGACAAAACATGATAACTTGTTATTACTTCCGCTAACAGCATAGCTCGGCAAAACTAAATGAAGATTGCAATCTGGCTCGTAATTTTATTGGAGCTAGCTGCTTGTGACGTAGCGGATTAAAATCAATATTGATTTAATGATGTTGATGTGTTACGTTGAATCGAAGCATAAAGACTTCGTCGAAATGGTCGCGCATATCCAATGTACTTATATGGATCATTCTCCAAATGAAGTATAAGTATATCCAGTTTCGGAAACGCAGCTCGCCAAGCGTTTCAAAAATACCAATTAGTCACACGTTGCAGACGGTAAAGGTTAAAGACGAAGTGACTTATGAGCCTTGTTATGATATGTACATCGGAACTTCCAGTTTTTTAATGAGCCGCGAAGTCGCTCATATCGTTGGCCTCCTTTCTGAATTATTTAGTTAGTTAGAATAGAGGTGTAGAACGATTTAACTAGCCTATTGCCGCAATCTGTAATAAGTAATTTGCCTCAGTTGAGTGCAATAATGTCGTTGTGGTACTCAATCACAAGGAAGGTGACACTGGCACTCCTGCTAGCTATTTGAAAATCAGTGCTCTGTGTTGCATCACCGGTAGCCACTGCTGTTAAAATACGCGAAGCAGAGTTTTTAACGGAATTAGATGCTTTGTCTAAACTTATGCATTACATCGTACTGTCGATTTGCACCGTTAGTATATGCAGTCAATTATTTTTGGTTTCCTAGACGACTCAGCTACTTTCCTCTCTGCATCGCGCAAGATTTTATAGCGTGCTATGCTCAATTATGGTGGCATTGCAAAAATAGCTCAATTGTTTTAAGCTTGTTTTTATGATTCAACGGCCTTTATTCGGACTGATGAGATATTTCTGAAAATTTTTCGATTGACCTCGGCATTCGGCGAGGATGTTATTACTCCAAACTTTTTTAGTTATGTTGATAGTATCGCCTTTTCTGATGTCAGCGGAGTAGATATTGTTTGTAGGGGCTGGATTTCTGTACGACTAACAGTCGTGGCCAATTTTGATACGGAGCCGAAAGTCGAGCTGAACGGTGTGCTACTGTGTGTATTCAACAAAAGTCGCCTTCCTAGAATATCTGATTGTGTCGATGGATTGAATTTCACCAAAATGTCCATATGTAGTAGCCTTCCTTGGCCATCTTTTGAAAATTATGCGAATCATTCTGGATCTTCAAGTAAAGTATGCCGTGGCGACTTCAATGAGCAGCTATGTCCGCCAGCGTCTGGACAGTTTTTATGCCAATGTAATCACTCAGCTCAGTTTCTATGCACTGTGGAAACAACGTAAATTCTGGTTTATTGGAATAGGTTACTCTGGAATTTCACGTGTCGTAGATCAAATTCTCCGTTGTGCATTTTTGTGTGAATAGTTCAGGGATAGGCAGTATTTTTGTTTATACATTAAAAAAATTGATAGGATTGGAAGTTATTAAATCAATTTACTGGTTCGGCTTAGTTTAGATGCAGTGTAGAAACCATGCTAATTCTGCTTTGTTGGAGTTAGTTATTCTGGATCTCCATTTGTGGCAGATCTTAGTCTCCATCGTGCATTTTTTGTGAATAGATCAGGAAGTCTTTATACGTTTATGTGTGGGTCAATAGTGGTCGGATTGAAAGTTCTGTTTGCGCTATATTTTCTTTATATGTTTGCTGTTTCACTAACCCGATACCGAAGAGTTACTTTCGATTATTAAGTTCATATGCAAGTATGTATTAGATCTTGCGAACCTAGTAACAAATTAGTTCAGTTGTGACCAGAAGGATAAACCAAAGACTTTATATGATGTAAGCTTCACTACTATAGATTTACAAATTCGTCTTGGAGATTGTACCATCCTATTATCCCACATTCCTCACCCAAATATAGTGGTTAAAGGGCGTAATACCGGCTCCTACTGATGAGTCACCAGTAAGCACGAAACGAATGTGCATTGGATTATACTTTCAGTTCATGCTGTGTGGTTTATCCTTCTCGTCACAACTGAAATAATTTGCTGCTAGGTTTGCAACACATGAACCACTTATGCGATTATATGGCAGTTAAACATAAGTCAGTTTTGGGTTTTGCATAGCTCTGCATGATCATGATCATATTAATTCTCCGCAAAAACAGTATTTAACTATTATATTAAGTTCATATGTTTTGTTAAATCTTGAATGGTGCTGACAGTTATTATTATTATTATTATTATTATTATTATTATTATTAGTTATTGGCCGCACGAGAAATGTACCACTAATTTTTTGGGTTTCCAATTGAAATTTTTTATTAATTTTTTTACTGAACCGGTATCTTTTGTTATGATAATCCTAATGTCTTTTTCTGTAATCATATACTCGTACCCATCAGTTTTCCCTTGTTATGCAGTCAGAAACATAAATTAATAGTTTCTTCTATTATTAAATAAATAATTTTCTCTAAGTAGATACCTTATCGTTCATATTTATGATTTCACCAAATAAATGTTACTCTGGATTAAATAAAAAAGTTATTTTTTAATAAAAAAATCCAGAGTGTAAATATCATCAGTTATTCTACTGCGCACTGCGTTCCTTCTTGGTCAACGTCGGATTTGTTGGTATCCATAAACTAAGGCAGCCAATTTATTTACTCGTATCCTATTTTTTTAAATAGACAAATAGTCTCAAATCTGATTCCTTGGATTCGTGCACCATGTACTACATAGTAAAAGATTGCTGCCTTACGCTAGATTAACTTTGTAGCAGCTGATAACTTTATCTATCACGTTTTCCGTTTAATGCGTTCTGATTGCTAATGAACTGGTAGAGAGTAAACTTGTATTAGGTGTTGCCAACTTAGCAGCAAATTCGTTCAGTTGTGACCAGAGAGATTAACCAAAGACAGCATGAACGAAAAGTATAATCTCATGCACTTTCGTTTTGTGCTTTCTGGCGACTCATTAGTAGGAGCCGTTATCTCGCCCTTTAACTACTATATCTTTGGGTGAAGAATGTGGGATAATAGAACGATACAATCTCCTAGATCAATGTGTAAACCTGCATTAGTGAAGCTAACATTGTATAAAGTCTTCGACAATGCGACTTAATTGCTAACTCACACTATATAACATATGTACCGAGTCTGTAAAGGATACTAACACTATAGCTATTGTATCAGTAACCGATACCAACATTATAGTACCGAAAAAGTACATGGTACTAATACGATGGATATCAATGTATGCTATAGTTCCCCGAAATAGTTGTATTTCTCAATGTTGATGTTTACTTATTTTCATTTGTACCCATTATAGAAATATCAGTTTTGTCTAATAGCACGGTTAAAACTAACTTATTATCCCACATACCTCACCCAGATATATAGTGGTTAAAGGGCGTAATACCGGCTCCTACTGATGAGTCGCCAGTAAGCACGAAACGAATATGTATGAGATTATACTTACCGTTCATGTTGCCTTTGGTTTATCCTTCTGGTCACAACTGAGCTAATTTGTTACTAGGTTCGCAACACCTAATACATACTTGCATATATATTAGTTCTCCGCAACAAACAGTATTTAACTGTTTAAATGTAATTGTTTGATAAATTAAGCTTATCTTAACCACTGACGTTTGCTTTTACCTTCTGGCATCCTTGTACAAATATATCGGCTTTTATAGCTGAATGCGTGTAATTGTTAACGGAAATAGACCTCAATAAACTGTATGCTCGGAGCAGTTATGCTATATTACAAATGTGGTCTGACGTAGTTATACCAGCGTGCCAATTACATCTGCAATTCCATACGCTTCCTGAATGTTGTATTTCAATGTGTGCATGCTACACAAACAGTTATGCTCTAATCACATACCCTTAATTTATACACAGAACCATTTGCTTAATATTATAAATTTTAGCTAATACATAATAATGATGGTAATGATTAAACAAGATAGTTAGTGCTGCCTAGCTGCACTTTTACTGGGAGAATTTAACCAGACAATAGAATTAAGCAATCAATGATTGCGCGGGTAATGCTAACAGTACTTTAAATCAAGTTTGCGAGCTTAAAATAAACACAAATTCATTGCATTTAACCAGTTGTCGAGCAACAGCAAAACTGCCCTCAGTCACATGTACTGACGCATTCCGACCTTCCGCGATCATCATCAGAATACGACGGCCAACGGACTAGCGAGGATCAAACTGCAATGCATGTATATAGCTAGCAAAATCAGATATGCGGCTCGTACTTCTAGTAGTCTTGCATACACTGTACTTGACTGGAAGTGTCGGTTACACAATTTCCATGCAGTTAAGAACAGTAACTTTTTTTAGCTTTCGCCACATATATATCGGTAATACAATTTAAAACTTATTGATTGCGCGAGTGGTTGTATTAATTCTTTAAATCAATTTTGCTTGCTTGAAGTAGCAAAAGCCTATTGTCGAGCAACAGCAAAATAATCGTCTGTCACATGTACTGACGCGTTTTCCTTGATCATCACTGGCGGCAGTTTTTCTACGTTCTACGACTGGTTAAATACAGAGGAATTGGTGTCTACTTCAAGCTCGTACACCATTACGTAATTGAATGAAGACAATTACACTCCGCGTCCACTCTGTTTAACGTTTCGACTGCTGTTGACAGCTTGTTATATGATTGGTTCGATTTTATATACCATTACTCTGTCATCATACGTCCACCGGATACGGATAGGACATTTTCGGTAGTCCTGTCTTTGACGTAACATAATGTCTTATTACAAGTCCTTGGCAGGCTCAACGAATTTCGGCTGCTGATAGAAAAATCGCTTGCTAGATGAAACAATCTGACACGCTATCAGACCTCAGACCCGTTATCAACGATATCGGTGTGAATCCTATTACAGTAGACACTGCAAACCGCATAGCTCACTCGATGAAATATTGTTGATTCTGTCATGTATCGAGTTCATTATGATAATGGCGTGGTACTTCCTTAGGCGTACGATGCACTAGTTCTTCCGTCGCATTTATTTTCAAATGATATGCTTCCCATCACGCATGGTCTTCCTCTAGGCTGTGACACTATTGTATGAACTCACCTGAATCAGACTACAGTCCTTGATCTGTGACAATTGCCAAATTGCATTACAGTGGCTTTTCCATTCCTTCTCGCACACTGATTAGCCGAAATGTCCTGGTGTTAGCAAACAGCGCAAATTTTTCTCAGCGTGTAAAGTTGACAATTATTTTGAATATGCGTTGAATTACCGTGAGCCATTGTCAATAGCCATACTAAATCGATGTGTAGGAATGGGTTTGTCTCTGCAGCTTCGACCGCCACCCATGTGGCTTTATTGTGCTGCCGCTTAATTTTGGCCTATGTTATATTGCTGGCAATACCTTTAAAGGCCAATTTTCATGCTGCTCCATATTCCGAGTGCACACCTATTTGCCAAAATGCTTGTTTGAGTTCAAGCACTACAAATCGCTTGCTCTGAGTACTACAAAAGAAAATATCCTTTGACACAGCAATAGCATAGGGTCAAGCGTCGTGAATGTATTTAACTGAAGGAAATCCGCAGTTGACCGTAATTACCCATTCATTTTCACATTGGTCAAAAGTGTCCGAAAACGAGATTTCAACATTTCGAACACGCACGCCTTTTTCGATTGGTTTGTGTCGGTCGTGGCTTATGACAACTTCTTGTGTGGAGATCCGTAGATTGGCGGTGGCTTACACCTGTTTTTTGGATCGTCCCACAATTAAAGTCATGACGCTGTCGAACGCGGTGCGGTAGATTATGACTCACCTGGGACCGTATATCTTGTCGCGTTGTTAGTACTCCTGACTTAGTCACGAATGGCCTTCCGGCAGATAAAGCCAGTGTTTACTGCTAGCAGCGGGACTATTACCTATGATACTGTTTCTCGCCGGTGTTGGAAGTTGTCAAACATGTCATTTCAGCTCCGTCTAGTGTCTGGAACGAAATAAAGGCGATGTGGTTACGCCATCATCAAAGGGGTGATGATGGTGGTGATATTGGCTAGGATTCGGCCAATCTATTAATCAATCTTTTTGAGCGAACACCAGTTTCAAATGGCATTGCGCCTTGTATTGATGCGAACTGGCTGCTCTTGTTGTTCACTGCCCGGGGTTTTGCAGTAAATATTTCAATACACCGAATTCTTCATAAGTCAGGTGCATTGGAAATGATACTGTGCTGTTTTATAAACTGAATTATTGCCATATATGGTTTTACGCAATTATATCTCCGTTCTCATTACATCTACAATGGTATACGCTTCCTGAAAGCCGTTTTCTCAGTATTTTACCTCTTTAACTGACACATAAAACATGACGATGATGATTGTGATTATGATTATGCTGATGATTATTATTATTACTAGTAAACCAGGAAGGCATTGGTCTCTAGCATAATTTTACCATTAT
Organism: Eudiplozoon nipponicum; assembly: GCA_029291075.1. NCBI lineage: Eukaryota > Metazoa > Platyhelminthes > Monogenea > Mazocraeidea > Diplozoidae > Eudiplozoon > Eudiplozoon nipponicum. The sequence continues at coordinate 11,692 of JAQBSW010004888.1, read as the reverse complement.
GATGCTTGGACCAAACTGTCAGTGCTGTCTAGTTGCACTAATGAATCTTGACCATGCATATTTTTAATGTATTTGCTGTCTTCTAGGATACGTTTCACGTTTTATTATTGATTTGTACTGCTGCATGTTCCGTTTTAATTAGGAGAACTTCGATTTCGTTGGTATGGACGATGTCTTAAATGGAATATTATCAAACGAAGATGTAATTGGTTTCACATGTCATGCCGGTCTAATACCACGTGGTCATCTAGTTCAAAGGGCCGGCTGCGATTTAACACAACTTATGCAGTTCACATGGAAGATGCTACGTCGTGATGGTCTATTAAGCAGACTTTTGAGCCCAGTTCGCTTTACTGAAACTAGTGATTTAAACAATCAAGCGCCGATAAGTACTATCAACGTTTCGTCTTCTGTTAGTAGGCGATTGATTCTTGATCCTCCGTCGGTTTGTTTAAATCCTGATGCTTCAATTACGGTTACTGAGGCTCTAAACAGTACTTATGCTGTTAGTAAACTAAAGCCATCAACAATAAAGAGACGCGAAAGCAAGAGTAAAAAGAAAGCACGTCGTAGTGGTGAAGATTTGGTAAATTCTGGTGTACATAAGACCGGTTGCGCATTAACGTCGGAAGCCGATGGTTGTCATACGTCCGACACGAAAAGAAAACAACTGGAGCTTATTTGTACCTACGGTGCTCATCACATGCTGGCGTTAACTAACTCAATTTACGTAGATTCTTCGGCGTGTGTAGCGTCATCCGTCCGACTTATCGGTGCCTGCTACATTGGACCGCAATGTCGGATTGCAGCTAACTCAGTTCTTATCGATTGTGTACTTAATACTGGGTATGTCAAAACGCATTTTTGTTTATAGACCGTTATGCAAGTATGTATTAGGTTTTACGAACCTAGTAACAAATTAGTTCAGTTGTGACCAGAAGGATAAACCAAAGATAGCATGAACGGAAAGTATAATCTCATGCACATTCGTTTCGTGCTTACTGGCGACTCATCAGTAGGAGCCGGTATTACGCCCTTTAACCACTATATATTTGGTCGAAGAATGTGGAATAATAGGACGGTACAATCTCCTAGACGAATGTATAAACCTGCAATAGGGAAGCTAACATCATATAAAGTCAACGACAATGCGACTTCAACGCTAACTCACACTATATAACATATATACCGAGTCTGTAAAGGATACTAACACTATGGCTATTGTGTTAGTAACTGATACCTTTTTTGAATTCGATGAGTACCGGATACTAACACTATGGTTTCCGAGTCGGAACATGATTCCAACCGTTCATGCTGCCTTTGGTTTATCCTTCTGGTCACAACTGAACTAATTTGTTACTAGGTTCGCAAAACCTAATACATACTTGCATATATATTAGTTTTTCGCAACAAACAGTATTTAACTGTAATATAGACCGCTATATTTGCCTAATGAGCTTTTTAAGCTCACCCATAATCATGAATGTTACCCATGGCTATGTATTAGTTTATCATCGATTTCTAAATGTTGACGTATTGTTGTTTATGATAATGTTTCAATGATAAAATGTAGTAGAAAAAATGTGGATCGAAGTTGCGTTAATTACATATAATTTTTTTTAAATTTGTTTTTGATACTGTGCTCCTTGTTGTGTTCAAAACAAAATATTATTCTTCATATTCTTTGTTCCACTTTACTTATGATTAGTAACATTCATTGCTAATCAGGTGTTCATTAGTTGTGCTTCCTAACTGAGCCTGTACTTTCATCCTGTTGTCTCTTATATGTAATTAATTGAATTTTTTAGTATAGGAAACTTACGATCCTTTTTTGTGCGTTACAGTTATTTGATCATGCGGCTTAATGATTAAATCTGCACTTATATATTTGAATAATGAAATTCCAACGAGCTCACTTATATACCTCATGTGTAAAATGGCACATTTATCACTATACGACATGCAGAAAACTTTTCTGAATAGTTAGGTTGTATGGTTTTAACATTTTAGTCCATATGGTCAAGGATCTTCTTGAGTTCACTATGCTGAAACTGCTACCTGATATGTTTGTTTATTTGTACACACATTTATATTCACACCGTTCGTATACTAACATGTTTTGTTTTGTCTTTTAGCATGTATATCTGCATTATATGATGAATAAAGCCTAATATTTTAGGCAACTCTTTCTTCTGACTTGTCTAATCATTCTGCCCGTTTGCTGTGCTTGTTACTGTGATTCAGAACACTACCTATTCGCCCTTTTGAACCAATTTTCTGTTTAACTGCTCAGGTGCACTATTGGTGAAATGTGCCGTCTCCGTCGTGTAGTTGCTGGTGATCAAGTCTATATTGGTGCTCGTGTACTGGCCGATTTTGCATGGTTAGCCAAAGAAACGCGCATTTTGGATGGAGTTCATTTAGGCCGTCGATGTTTTGTTGGCCTACCATTGTCAACAGCAGATAGAACGTCGTTTTCGTTAGACGATGAATCGATGAACAAAACAATCCTGCCTGTTTGCCTAGGGCCCGATGCTATATTGCCTCGAAGGAGCGTTTTGGTGCCACCTTCTTCACTCGACATCGTATTAGATCCTAGTGTTGGTGGTTCTCATGTCTGGGCGGCAAAATATTGTCCACTGAAAAGCAATTTATCAAATAAACGACTATTTGGAAATCGTGCGGATGCCTCAAATTCGCGTAAACGCGTGAGTTTATCATTAATTTCACTTTTTGTTTAGTGATTTTACTATTTATTTTGAAGAAAAAGTTTTAACTTCAAGTGATTAAAGTCTTCCTTCAGTAATATATTTAAATTTAGGCGCCTTGTTTAAAGGACTGGTCTTCTTTTTATTGTAATGTAAAATTTGTCTTAATTTACACTAACTATTTCTCCAATATTTCTGTATTTACATTTGAAGCCGCTACTTGGAACAACGCTCCCTGTTAAATAGCTTGGGTTTATTTTAAATTTTTAGTCTTTACAAGTGCAAATACTGTGTGCCAATATGATAAATATTTTAAAGGTTCAATATCAAATTATTTGTAAAATTTATTGAATGAGCAAGACCCATCTTATTATGCAATTCCAATTCGAATTTTTAATAGTCTAAATTAAAAATAAAGCTTCGTTAGCATACTTCCAGTGAATTATTTTAGTTGTACCAGTACAACATTCGTCTTCTTCTAAGTACACAGTTCAAAGAAAATCTTTATGTAGAGATATAACTTAAATTTGTTTGCATATTTTTATACCCTGCCTTTTTTAACATTGATAATTATTGTACGCATTACACAACTTATAATTTAATATTTGTTTTAATTTTCAAGTAAGCATGCTATTACTCATTTATTAGCGTAATTCATAAACAGATTTCTAGATCCCTACGCGGCGGGCTCTATAGAATCCTATGCAAATAAAAAAGATTTAGTCATGTTTCTCCACTGACCATAGTTTGTCAGATTCCTATAGATTTTTGCACATTCAGATTCCTCTCTGGTAGTAGGAATGCAACAAGTCCTGAATAATATTTTTCAGCCAGGAGATGGCTGCTCTCCTTTTTGCGGTTCTGGCCATCTACCGAAGTTACTTCGGTGGCCTGGCTTGCAAGACGTTTAATGTTGATTCAGACTCACAAACTACGTGTTGATGTATTATGACATGGTTCATGGATGCCATATGAGCTCCACCTAATAGATAAAAGTCTAACCCAGTTACATTAGTTAGTTTATGACTGAAAATTGTGTGTAGTGTGCGGCAGGGTGACTCAGTGGTTAGAGTACCAGATTCCGAAGCAGACGTGTCCAGGTTCGAGCCCTGTCCGCAGCAAATTCTGGCCAGTATGCGATGAGTTCCCAATAAGGACGAAACCGGTCTACTGGATGCATTGCCTTTTCTACACTATACAGTTCGTAATTTATACTGAAAAATTTGTGTGGCTGGACGTGATGATGATGATAATTGAAAAATTTATTGAGGTGTTTATATAAAGTTCGGAACCTTGATTATAGTAAATGTTTCAATGATGATGGCGCATATAATAGCGTCTGTGTAGAACTGGTTGGCTCGAAAATTTTGCTTTTGATTAATGTCTGTCGATGCTCAGCTGGCGATGGCCAAAACCAAATTGCACATGCATATTGATAAACAAAACAGTCCAGTCATTGACAACAATAGTTGGTCGTATACAGTTTCTGCAGCATATAGGCGGACCGACAGTATTCTTTGTTTGAAGACCTTAGACTGTACTTTCATCATCATCATCATCATGCAAATTCATACAAGAGCCAATAGTGACTGATGTTTCGCCACCATATAACTATAAAACGCACAACAAAATACCAAGAAAGAATTATAAATAACAACAAAAATAATGATTTAGGCACACACATTATTAGTGAGAATTAAAAGAAAGAGTACCTAATTACTATAAGTATATTTATCGAGATAACTCACAGAAGTGAGGCAAATTAAAGCTCTAAACAACACCATTATTGCCAAGTCAACATTAAGGCAAGGCAACATGAGTAATACAGCTTCCTTGCGGTTTCCACTGTATTACGCCATAATAAAAACCAAATCTTGCATCTAACTCTGCCATGCCAAGAAATAAAAGTTATGCAGACGATATTACTGGAAATCTTCAAGAAGTTTGCCACTGAGCTCGATTCGATGCCAATGACTATGATGTCCACGTTGACCCCATCCTGGCAGACGAGTGGGTCCTGTACTACACAATTCGGATGTAATTGAATTTATTTGTTCCCGATATGTCATAATCTGTCCATCTTGTTTCTAGCGCCAATCTGGCGCCGGTGAGAAAACTGATCTGCGCGGAAATCGAATTGAAGTCATACGCAAATCATGACCTAGCCAACGTATTTGATGGATCATTATTTGTTTTATTTTTATTTTAATATTGCAGTAATCCTCCAATTCTCCTATTTGCCTATTCCCATCCTGTTTGCAATTGATTATAGAGAGAGAGGTTAATAAAACTGTTGAAAGAATATATCGCTATATCTTATGCATATATAGATAATCATATAAGCAACCATGTGGGTTCCTCCCACATCTTTTATAAATATCTATATATCCATCAATATATATATATATATATATATATATAATGTATACACCATATATAATGTAGATATCATACACGCAACGATGTAGGTCCCTCAATGGATAAATTATATCTGTCAAAACACATTTATATATATATATATATATATATATATATATATATATATATATATATATATATATGAATCTATAAGCGAAACAGGGGTTCTTTGAACGTTAAGTATCTAATTCACCTGAGTGTATAGTTTATTTACTTTACATATATAGTTTAACCTATACTTGCATTTTATATGCATATACACGTCTACACAATATACCGTCCTATTATCCCACATTCTTGACCAAAATATATAGTGGTTAAAGGGCGTAATACCGGCTCCTACTGATGAGTCGCCAGTAAGCACGAAACGAATGTGCATGATATTATACTTTCCGTTCATGCTGCCTTTGGTTTATCCTTCTGGTCACAACTGAACTAATTTGTTACTAGGTTCGCAAAGTAAATAATTAATGGGCCAAGTGCTTATATCAAGATCGCAATTTTGATTATAGTAATTGTTATCACCTCCCGCGCAACCAATGTTCGTTTAATTATATATGGTGTTCATGTTGCTAGGCTGGATATTCTTCAATATTGTACGATGTGTCTTAAATTTTTTCATTTCCACTTCATTCATTATTTTTAACTTGTCATAAATTGTTTATATTCTACTGTCTACTATTGACAATTAGTAACAACATTGGTAATTTAAATTAAGATGCTAATTTCGTCAAATTTAACTTTCCACAAGTTCCTGTACTTTATATAGTGAATTTTTATAGTTAAAGTTAAACAATATGGATAAATTACATCCATTAATTTTTCAAATGAAATCTAAGTTCAGACTCCTTTATATCGGAATGGTGTAGTTTTTTGGAGCAAAAACTGCGTGCTAAATACTAGTCGCGTGCATGTAACAACATTATTTTTTAATTTTAATTTTTAACTAAGAGTATTGCCAGTGAATCGAATTCGGTAGTTCTGTTATATGTGATCCAAATTTGTAGCACCATATAAATTCCATCGAACAGTTCCATTGCTAAGATATTTTATACATGACAAAGCGTCTTATTGATTACCACTTTTAAAGTGACTAGGCTTAATGATTAAATTGTAAACAACGAATTTCTGTGCTGCGCTTATGCTCGTGATCATTTAATACCGTTTTCATTACATACGCGTAGGATATTTTACTTTAAATTCGTTGCACATTCTTGCCGGTGTGATGCCGGCGTTTTAGTATTAATAATTTGTGGCTGTGATGTAACAGCTGTTCTCAGTGCTTCTTTATCATAGAATAGCTTATTATTTGTTACACAACGTCAAACATGCCGAGTGGTGAGGGGACACCACTTGTACCAAATTCCCAAGAGAGAGAGAGAGAGAGAGAGAGAGAGAGAGAGAGAGAGAGAGAGAGCGAGAGAGAGAGAGAGGGGGAGAGGAGAGAGAGAGAGCGGGAGGGGGAGAGGAGAGAGAGGAGAGAGAGAGAGAGAGAGAGGAGGAGGAGGAGGAGGAGGGAGGGCTCCGTGGGTGGCTTATCCTCCAAAAGGAGTCAGCCGCAGTAAAGTAAGTAAGTAACGTCAAACATCGTGAGCCATACTAGAGTTTTCTGTAACTCTATTTGTTAGAGTAAACATTTTCAACGCTTCTTTTCAGTTAGGCAATATTTTCCGTTTTCTTCTAAATTAAATATATTACATTTTAAAATCAGACGTCTAGTTTTGGGGACGACAGTGTCATATCTTCAGACGCGGAGGATGATGACGATGCGCAAGAAAACGATTTTATCCTAAAAGAAGCCTATCTAAGTCAGTTGGGCATATGGAGTACAGACGAAGAAAGAATGCGAGCTCGCACTGAACAACTCGAAGTTTCCAGCAATGTAGGGGTGTCAACAATGGGTAATTTGAAATTTCCCTGTATTTTCTTGTATTTGTACTTGCAAAAGAACTTTATAGTATAAAAAACGTAGTCTTTCCCCGTCTCTATTTCACATAATATTGTTCCGGGCGCTGGCTGGAGCGTCATTGCTACTTCACAGCGTTACACCAGCACAACACAGCGATGCTTCACTGCCGCAAACCCATGAAATTCATAGTTATGTTTGGGTTATAAATGAACACTAGGTTGTTCATTCCTGGAGCGTCAAGAAATAAACTTGTATGTTTAAATAATGTGGCATGAAAGCGTAACATGGATACATAAATGGTTCAATCCTTATTCCTGACCAGTCTTTTCGCTGCTAGAATTCAATTAAGATTCCGCTTCCTGTAGTCACTCGTATGCCGTAAGCATATCTGTGTAATGAACACGGATACAAATGTACAGCAAACCAGCGAGGACACCTATGTATAGGCTGGGTCATTTGTAACTACAACCGACGGTTTACCAAACAGTATCTCGAATGCTTGGAGGGAAAGTTTATGCAAGCTTCTGCTTCGCTTCTGAGAGATAATCCTGAAAGCTTGTTTTATACCACCTCTAAATACGACGGTCCTTAACATCTGTTATCTGCTGCAAAATTACTACAACTCGTAAGAAACTGATGCAAATCAACACTTGATGTTTCTAATGAGTTAAAAGCAGCGTCGAATCGCGTGACCACTTCGAATAATATATGAGATCCGTTTGATTATGGGCGCCTCCATTTGCTGAAGCGCATCTTAAGCATTTTAACAATTTCCTCAATTAGCCACATTATCAAATGATGCATATTACTGCAGTCTGATTGGAGGAATCTTTTTTAAATGAGTAGGGGGTACCATTGTGATGTTTATTCCCAAAACGATGACAGGAGAACTGCTAACTATCATGGAATATGTTTTCCGTACATTTAATCGAAGATGGTCACGGGTAGATCCACGTAAAATGAGAAAGGAAAACGGTCAACCAGGTCGTGCTCAGTCCGGGAGTGGAATGTGAAGAAGCCCTTTGGTCGCTACAATAGGAGAGCCCCTGTGATGCCATACTTAGGAGTCCAATATGGTTGAAACGATCGCCAAATTTAGATCAATTAAATTAGGTCAATTGTTCTGTATCCTCACACTTAATGCTGCTATACTATATTAAAATAAAAGTTATTACAACTAAGTGCGTATGCTCACCGTCTCACTGATAGCCACTGTCAAGCTTTTTTAAAGTGAACACCTTGAAAACAGAGTATCCAGCAATATTTGCCTGAATCGAATTTGAGATAATTTTCGTGTTATTAATATGAATATATTAATTTGTGGTCAATTCAATAATTTAGTATCAAAATTCCGTACCGGTAATAATTATACAGGAATTCAGATAAATCTTTACCAGAACAAAGGATACCATGTACCACTCTGAATACAACCTCAACAATATAAACGATCCACCATCTGTCATTATAGTACAGATACCATGCTACTTGTGTAAATGGTTTTGAACCGAACATTTACATAATTAAATAAACATTGGTTGCACGGGTGGTGACAAGAATTATTTAAATAAAAAGACAAAGCACTGGACTTTAAATATTCTAACCTATATGGCAGGTGCCTTTAGCGGCCTACTCCTACGTTAACAATCTAGAATACTAGTTCATACCACAGATTACTAGTGCTCTAGGTAGTATCCTGCTCTTAGCTTTGTATTTATAAATACCACATTGACTGTGTATCTGGTTAAATCCCCTGTTTAGTCAATGTTTTTCTTATGTTAATATCTATTTTGTCACAGCTGGTGGCTCCAACTGGGGCACATTTTATTCAGCGTCTTGCACTCATCCACTGCCGCACATAACGTGCAATCTTTACATACATGCAGACCTATGCATCTTGGTTAAACTTTCCTTCAAGTAGAGCCTATTTATCCGCCCACCCCAGATGTATCATTATAGAACAGATACTATGGCGACTAGGGAAGGTATATTGAATTGAAAGATTTTTACTTAATAAATGTAGTCAGTTAAAAATAAACATTGCATAAGGTAGCAAATAAAATTCAGCAAGTAATCCTGTTTCGTCCGTATTATGAACTATTCAGGTACTTGCCAGAATTTTTCCTATCCGGAGTACGAACCGATGCACATTTGCTTCGGGGTCTGGGAATCTTTCCACTTCGCCATTGCTTTATATATATATATATATATATATATATATATATATATAGATATAAGTCTTCTTTTTGAATCCCTGAATTATCCTTTTCTTCAAACAACCTGGGGAAGTAATTTTAAGGGATAGTCAATTGGCATGATTTTTTTTCATATTTGTATCATGTTATAAGGCAAATATGACATAAGATATGAAATTAAATTCATCCACTGAATCGGAATTGTCCTCATTGTAACAAACTACCGGTTCTACACGAGAAAACTGGTTCTTAATAGGAAATACAGCAAAAACCGAAACATTTCATTCGATGGGTCGTCGTGAAACAAATTTTATTTTTAGAAATCATTTCCTTAAAAATTCAATTACTGTAAAATATGCAATCACCAGGAAAGGTTGTTAAAATACCATTACGCATTAAGAATATATTTGAACTTTAAAAATGGAAATTTTCCATTTTCATGATAGAAAGCATAATATTACTTTTTTGTTGGAGTTTGTTCTCCATAAACCAGTATGCTTCTTTGAATAAATGAAGTTCTTGATTGCGAAACTTTAAGATCAATCTTTATTTTATCTTTCTGAAAAATTCCAGATTTCTAATATTTTGCTTCAAAATGCAAATAATGAGCTTTAATTTACAGTATATTACTACCAGTTACTTGTAATTAGGTAAAGCAATTCTTCCTAGTGTTTTTATATAGGCGCTGGATTTAGCCGAAATCGGTTCAAAATTTGAATTCGGCATTATATTCAGCACTAGAACAATAAACGTTGTGATTTCTGCTAAAATAAATTATAATCTTAATGTATTGTGTTAATTATGCTGCATTATTATTTACCTGACCGGTTATATAGCATTGTAACTCTCTTTATGAAAACTTATTGTAATGCTTCAATGAATTCCGATAATTCATATTTTGTACATAGGTTAAAATAATATGTTTAAAAGTATAATATGGAGAATAGAAATCGAACGGACACTGCAGTCAAAATTTTTTGATTTTTCTATCTGTTTTTTTGTTGTTTATAAAGATGATATTTCGCGACGTTTAAGTGCTTGCAAATTGGGTAACAGCTGGCGAGTGCGTACTACTAGTGAGCTTAGTCAAAGTAGCAGCACAGGTAAATCTCATAGAAAACGTACCGTCAGTACTGGTGGGAAAGGTGGACGAAAAAGGTTGTCTACGTCTGCCATTTCTGACGACGAAAATTTCGGTTTGGACGGAGATGTTGACCAGGATAACATAGAAGCAGAAGAAGCGAATGAAGTTGAAACGTCGGACGTTTTCATTGTAGGTGAGCTTCGATCTACATTGGACAGGGGTATTCGAAAAAATCACACCCTCGAGTCAACAATTTTGGAGGTGAACTCATTGAAACATGCCTATAATATTCCAATTGATGACCTTTACTTTCTACTACTTAAGGCGTTGATTGAAACTGCTTTGGACGATGCCAAGGCGTCTGAAAATGGTAAGTTAAACTTTCCTACACAGCATTTCAACGATTTTATAATTCATAGTATCCATTCAATATTCATCGCTAAAAGGTAATTTTATCAGGTGTACGAACCGTTTCGTTTTCATTTTCTCCAAAAGTATCTTAATTGAAATTATATATATATATATATATATATTGATAGTTTCTATTTCCACCATTTTTTATGTTCTTATATATATATATATATATATATATATATATATATATATATATATATATATATATATAATTATTCACGAATAATGCTTCAAATTTTCTTTGTCAATTGCAGCAAAATTCCGGATTTTCCATTACATTTCTCATTTTAACAATAAATTTCTGTTACAACGAGTTTAGATTTATATTTATTTATTCTAGCATTACTTTGATTAACATGAATGTTATTCTTAAATTTGAAGAATCTGATAATTTAGTTCAAGAGAAAACTAACTTATCAGACTCCTATGCACACACTAATACTACATCGGACTTGGCATCTCAGAAGCTCTCTTATGGTAGTGACCAAAGGGTCTCTATTGTCTGCCTTTCTTCATCATCATCATGTCCAGCCATACACAAGTCAAAAGTGACTAATGCTTCACTACCATAAGGAGTGAAAAATAGTAAAGTGAATTTAGACAAATTATTAATGAGATTTACGAGAGAGAGAGAGGGGGGTAGAGAGAGAAGGAATACCTTGGTACTATGAGTAAATTTATCAGGATAACTCACAGAGGTGAGGCAAACTAAACCTCTCCATAACACCATTATGGCCAAGTTAGCATTCGGGCAACGCGACATCAGCAATACAGCTTCCTTGCGAATTTCACTGTATCACGTCATAAACAAACCAAACCTCGCAGCTAACTTTGCCCTATTAAGAAAAGAAAGTTACGAAGATGATTATACTAGGCATCTGCAACAAGATCGCCACTGAGCTCGATTCGATGCCATATCGCTAAGGGTTTCTAACCTAGAACTGTGATGTGCACGATGACCCCATCC
>JAQBSW010004887.1:0-63567 GCA_029291075.1 Eudiplozoon nipponicum | reverse complement strand
GATCGATAACGCTATTCTTCAATGAATAAGGTTTTAAAAAATGCATATGTGGAAATAAATGTTTCACATAATTGAAGACTAATTAAAGAACACTGTATTATTATTAAAACGGACCGGAAATTTCCAATATAAGAATATTTGAAATGCACATACGGTCGATTTTAATGAAAGTAAATAATTTTTGGTTTAGTGTTTTTGTGCATTTCAAATTTAAAAGGACAAATAAATCCTATACTGAAGCATATATTTATATGAGGCATAAAATCAATCTCCAAAATTAGCAACTTTCAATGTATTTCCAAAGCAGGTAACGAGGTTTTACGAATGGTAGAAGCTGTCAGTTTCGGGATCCTTAATTCGCAGCGGAGTAACCTGGCTTTTAAATTTGTTTACTATATACTGGTGAATCGTCTGTTCGTGCTTGAGCATTGTTTTCCACGTCATTTTCAAAATTGCGGTTGATTTGAATTATTGCGAAAGGAAAATAGCCGTTTTAACTGTGTTATATATACTTGCATTATACTTCATTTTTGCTTTATAATGCATTTACGGTCTGATGTCCAGCGTATTCTGGCCTATCATTATATCATTTTTACTGGGAATGTAGTCGTTAATAATGAGTTACAATGTATGTTGCCTCAGGCGACTCTATCGATAGCGTTCAGGTACAGCTATACGCTGCACTGACTATAAGTTTTAGTTAGTTCTAAGCGATAAATTGATTATATTTTATTGGTTAATTATATTAGTAGATAATAACTAAATTATGAAGGCGTATCTCTAACATCCTTTTGAAACTTGTACGTGCTAGCATTATTTGCATTACACTAGAAGGATAAACCAAAGTCAGCATGAACAGAAGGTATAATCTCATGTGCACATTCGTTTCGTGCTTACTGGCGACTTATTCTCGAAGACTTTATATGAAGTTAGCTCCACTACTGCTGGTATACACATTCGTAAAGGAGATTGTACCGTCCAATTGTCCCACATTCCTCATCCAAATATATAGTGCGTATCGGACATAATACTGGATCTTACTGAACGAAACGAATGTGCTCATGACATTATACCTTGGTTTCATGCTGACTTGAGGTTATCCTTCTGGTTCTATTGGAATTAATTTTCTTCTTGGTGCGCAACACCTAATAAACAATTGCGTATATATTAGTACTCCACAGCAAGCAGTGTCTAACTATTATAGCTTTAAAGGGAGTAAGGAAGACGACGATTTGTCACATTGCCTCTTTTATACTGGATTATTATTCTTTCCATTTTAAGCACTTGAAATTATATGCTTTTTGTACTTTTATCTTACTAATTATTCACTACTCGATTGCTCCTGTATAGACGGAATTTCCTTCAGTCTCCGTAGATGATATATGATCATATTTGTCTTTAATGAATATTGAAATATCTTAGACTAGGTGTATATGAGATAAAATGTTACGTTTATCCCATTATATATATATATAAACACACACACACACACACACATATATATATATATATATATATATATATATATATATATATATATATATAATTAAATTCTTCTGGTATTGCACGTAAAGAGGTATTACTTTTTTAGAATAAGTTATTTTTATCAAGAAAAAAAGTGGATTTTTTACACAAATAAACTAATTTTCTCGATTTTGTTATGCGGGAGATACTAGATTTAATCTTAATTAAACATTAACGTTCCTTTTGCAATTTTTTAACTTTATCGAATTTTGTTCCACTTGTTTCGGGTTTGGCAGGTTCTGCAACAAGTGGAAGCAGTAAAAAGGAGAGAAAGCGACGCAGTAATAGCAATGCTGGTGGGCCACCGAATAAATCAGTCCATTTGTCTGTTAGTAGCGTATCTGTTAGCAGCAGTAATAGTTCTGAATCTTCTTTTAATTTTTCCACGTCTGCAATCAACACGGGCAATACAACTTCGACAACAATTGCAAACAGCGGAAATCAACAAATGAACAAATCATCTAGTCATAGCGCTAATCATCATAAAAATCATCATCATTCCCATAATATTAATCAAAATTCAATGCAGCAGCCAAAAGGCACGTCTGTAAATTTTGTAGGTAGTACATCTGGACATCCTGGTGTTATGGGAAGCACAAATGTATCATTATCCAATCAGCAAGCTTCGTTTCAAGGCACATCAACAACTTCTGGGGGCGCTATTTATTTGAATAATTCAAGTGATGGCAAAACAAATAATCAGAACTCTGCTTACCAGAATGCACATCAGTCATTACCCAAGCACAAGACTAAGTCAAATAGTGCAATAACGTCATCAAGTGGCAAGAATCTCCACACACAAGTTAGCGGCGTTAGTATTAATAACAACTGTAATAATCCTCTTGTGAGTGGTGCCGGTTTGCAACACCAAACAAACGCCGCTAAGCAGAATGTAGCACTGGGCTCCAATTCTTGTGTTACTAATACTACTAATGCTTGCACTATTTCTAGTGGTCACATTAGCGGAAATTTGGACCAGTCTGTTGTTCAGAATTCTCCGTATTGTGGAAAGATGCCAGTTAGCGGTGGTCTATCAACGATGCAGCAGCCTAAACATGGCATGTCTGGTACTATTCAAAATTCATCTAACAAAGCTGGTTTGGCCAGTTCAGCATCTTCCTCTCCTTCAGGTAAATTTCTCTGATATGCAATTTACCTGTTTGTATTCTTATTTTGCTGTCGACTAATATGTTAAGGTTATTAAACAATCATTGAGTGCGCGGGTGGTGGTAAATATTCTTCAAATCAAGTTTGCGAGCTCGAAGGAAAACAATAATCTAATTGTTTTTAACCAGTCGTCGAACAACATAGCAAAACTACCGTCAGTCACACCTACTGACGCGTTTCGACCTTCTATGATCATCATCAGAGTACGATTGAAAACTGACTAGAGTGGATCAAACCGCATTGCATAAAAAAGAAAAACAAAATAAGATATGCGGCTCTCACCTCTAGTAGACTCGCATACATTGTACTTAAATGGATGTCGGTTTACTGTCCTACTTTGATGATGATCATGGAAGGTCGAAACACGTCAGTACGTGTGATTAACGGTAGTTCTCATATGTTGTTCGACGACTGGCTAAATATAATGGGATTGGTGTTTTTCTTCCAGTTCGCAAACTTGATATAATGAAGTGTTAAGGCTATAATTAAATGTTACTTTTGAAATGCGAGCTTTAATAAAATTCATTGTACCCTTCCTGTGTGCAAAAACAAAAAGAAATTTTATCAGATATAAGAAAATTTTCTTTCTCATGGTCTTCTCAAATATCTACTCATGAACATATGTTTATATATAAATTGGAAAGCAAAACAAGATAGAAATATGTGAACAAAGCGAGTGTGAAAAATAGAAACTAATCAAATTGCGTGCGTCACATCCAGTTCAAGCTCAATGCTTGTACGTGCTTCTTCTACTTACATAAATCCGGCTGCAATTTGTTTATCCATAAGGCTTCGTATGTGGCTAGCTCCTTTTTGTTTTGCATTTAGTAATTACTTTGAATGCTACGTCTGGAGAACATACGTGCGATGTTTCGATGATGTGTTGCGCTATAGCAGACATGTATTCACCATTTGATTTAAAACAGGCGTTTAAGTTGCAATCGATGCTCGTTTAATTCTTAAATGAGGTCGGTAGTAGATTATCAGGTCCTGAAGCTTAGATATGTTTTAGAGTCGAGATTTCAATGCATTCATCCAACTATGATGGTTTACTTGAATTAATTTCAATATTTTACAGTCCGGCATTTTGTCAACATCCACCATATTTATTGCATATAAAATAGCCTTATTATTAAATTGGGTAGAATAAAGCGGAGGAAAAGAAGCAGAACCGGAGATGAAGATATGTGCACAAGTATGATTTAGCTTATCCACCCTGCACGACTCATCAGATAAGGCGACCTTCATTATCCTGCAAGACTGCTGATGCAGTATGGATTCAATATAGTTCGTATTTTGCATAGTTATATGTTGGCTGTAAAAGAGGACTAGGTCTCCCATTCCTAGTTGACATTAGTTTGCAGAATTTTTCTTTTATGCATTTATGTATTAGGTGTTGTGCAACTAGTAACAAATTGGTTCAATTCTGACCGGAAGGATAAACTAAAGACAGATAGAAAGGAACGTATAATATCGTGCACATTCGTTTCGTGCTTGCTGGAGCCGGTATTACGCCCTATACCCACTATATGTTTGTGTGAGGAATGTTGGAAAACAGGACGGTACAGTCTCCTAGACGAATGTGTCAAACCTACAGTAGTGAAGCTAACATCATATAAAGTCTCGAAAATGCGACTTCAACGCTAACTATATATATATATATATATATATATATATATATATATATATATATATATATATATATATATATAACGAGTCTGTAAAGGATACCAACACTATAGCTATTGTGTCAGTACCCGATACCAATATTATAGTACCACGAAGGTGTTTGGTATTAACACTATGGTTGCCGAGTCGGTACATGATACCAACACTATGAATTTCGATGTATGCTATAGTTTACCAAAATTGAATCTGCCAAACAAGGCTGATGAACACTGCCAAGCTGCCAATGGCCAAAGTATCTTTAATTCGCCGAATCCTGCCCTTCGCGTCTTCCGCGGTTGCTCTTATTCTGTCACAATCCATTTAACGCTTGGTGTTGATGCATAGTTAAACCGAACTCGAGGCTTCACATCGAATTTGATTTTACAGCTGTATCAACTTGCACACAACAATGTTTATGCTATCATTGCTGTGTTGACTAGTGCCAGTCATCATACCGGAAATTAATATGGCAACGGGCCACTCACTTATAGTACATTGCACTTAACTGAAAAAGTCAGCGGCTTAATTTCTGTGCAGTCAAGGGCATAACATTTGTTCAACTTTCGCCATATGTATGCTAGTTCCTTAAATCAAGTTTGCGATCTCAAGATAAAACATCCATGCAAGGTATTGTAATTACCGTCAGTCACACGTACTGATGTTTCCAGTCTGGTACAATATATGTGAATCTACCATGGGTGAGAATCACGTATCTAATTTTTCATACCTTATATGTATGAATTGTGGTTTGACGATGATGCGGATGGTTCTTTAGTTTTGTACGAATAATTTTATTTAATGTCGTGTATATATATATATATATATATATATATATATATATATATATATATATATATATATATATATATATATATATATATATATATATATATATATATATATATATAGACTAGACTGTTTCTTTTAATCTTTGTTTGATTTAGAGAATTTAGTGAAACCTTAGTACGGCATTACAAAAATTTGTAACTGACCATTTTGTTTCCGCGTTTTAAGGCTCCATGGTTGGTAGCAGTAGTCGAAAAAAGAAAAAGTCCAGCGTTTCATCTGGCAGTCTTGTTAAATCTGCGTCAGCTGTTGGTCTCAGTTCTACTGGACCTAACGGGAATGGTACTGGCGCAAATACTCAACTGACTTCATCCTCAATAATTCCTGGCCACTTAACAGCTTCAGCCAGCAACACTTCTGGTGCACCCGGTGGCAATTCTTCCTATTCTGCTACTTCAAGTTGTATTTCCACCACTCAGACTAATTCATCTCTCGCTATAACTGGTAGCATTATCAGTAGCAGTTGTGGTTTCACGAGCGGTAATAACAACGTTAGTAGTGCTGCTGGTAGCGTCTCATCTGTACCATCTGCTGGGAGATTGGCTACTTCTTTTCCAACCAACTTTGGTCACCTACAAACTCAGCTGTCTAGCGATGTTACTAGTGCCACTTCAGTGGTCGGAGTTCATTCTACAACAACTGCTGTATTGTCACATACAACCAGTAGCCTAAGTTCTACGATGAATAACTATAAGATACCGAAGAAGAAAAAGACGGATCACCATCAACAGGTTTTGCGCTGATGCATTTGGAACTAGACTAGGATATATATATATATATATATATATATATATATATATATATATATATATATATATATATATATATATGCCAAATTTATGTCTTTGAAATCTATGTAATAGTGCACACATAAGAAGTACATATATTTAATAGCAAATCAGATTTCGTGCGATAAGTGCTACTAGATTTCCCTTGTGTATTTGTTTCGAACAGCTATTTTGTGTTATGTGATTCTGAGTATCACAAAAGTGATATATTTGTGCTGTAATACAGAGTTTCTGAAATATTTAAACTTAATTGCGTCTTTTATACTTTTAGGTTACTGCATATCTGTATATTGTCAAACATTTCACATGGTAACCAATCGTCGAACTACATAGCAAAACTTCTTTAAGCTCGTAAAGTGTTCCGCGACTGGTTAAATAGAATGGGATTGATGTTTAATTCAAGCTCACTAATTTGATTTAAAGAATTGTCACCAAGACCCGCGCAATCAATAATTGATTAATTACACAGGGTAATCGGGGCACTTCATAACCAGGCAACAGTATTCGCTGTTATGTCTGAACTAAAATGGACACTGGGTCTGGCGTTTATAGTATGGAAATATAGTTTAGACTCGTGTATTTCTTTCTTCTGAATGACCTGCTACCAAGAGTTGACCAGCACCATCTGATAAGTATAGCTATTTTGGAGGTGCCAACCTTTGCCCTTTATCTCGTTATTAAGGACCGGCTCGCCACTTGCAGACAATCAAATGAATTTAGGATGTCAGAGGCTGTTTCAGAGAATATTTTAGGTATTTTAAAGCGTCACAGTATCAATCTTGACACAGTCTAACGATTCTGAACATATCTACGAAAGGATGACCTAAATCTGTGGTTCATTCTTTTAAATGGTCTGACCCTCAGAACTGATGAGTACAATCTGCATAGATCATCTTGTTTTCAGACTCCATTGGCGAAGGCGTTCTTCTACAGCCGAGAATCGTACTTAATGCTTTGTTTAACGAAATTATCTCCCTTCGTCTAAAAGGTTTTTGTACATCTATGCGCTAGTGTCACTCGGACCGTCCAGTATACGACTACCGTTGTCTACTTACTTTACTGCGGCTGACTCCTTTTAGAGGATAAGCAGGCTCCATTTCATGGAGTTTCTTGGGAATTTGGTACAAGTGGTGTCCCCTCACCACTCGGCTTTTTGATCGAGGACGCACCTCTAGCCTTTGCACATCCAAGCGCAGTCTGCAAGGCAGCAGTAAGTTGTATGGTTGCCGGTGGCTGTTGAGAACTCATTCGCCATTCGGAAGTACGGGGTACTGTCCAGGAGTCCATGTAATCCTGTGGCTGTTGTCCCCTTTTGTGGCGCGGAACACACGCCGCGTCATGGTGCCGTCGTCGGGCTCATATGGTATTTTATAGGAGACCCGATTGCCGGTCGGAAATCCACCTCGCCCTGGTGACACCACCGCCATAGCCCCGTTAGCCCATGTACGATCGGCCATCGAAACATGGTTGACACCGTCGTACCACGTTGAGGAGGGGATGGTCTTTACGACGGTACCGTTGTCTGAGAGGCATATTCAGTATATTCTATTGAGAACGAATAAAAACGTTGAAGTCAGTATATGTATTGGTGAATTTGTCAGGTAGGACTCATCGATAGAAAAACAAATAAGGCTATGTCAGAAATCAGTTTTTCGATATAGTGTTTGTATGTGTTTTGGGGTACATTTAACTTTTGTTGTTCCGACAGGTCTTCCCATACATGCTAATTATACTGAATCGTTGGTCATTAATTTCTCATACTCTTCTAAATTATTATTATTAATGTTCTAACATTTCACTGTTACGTGCCATTGATGCATTAGTTCTTGAATATTACTGTACGGCTCTTTGTGTGGATTTTTATTAAGTATACATATAAAGACTATAAACTAAACATTTAAGAAGGTAACCAAGGAAATTCATCAAGTTGAAAAGCTTTGTTCTTGTGAGAGCTCTATAGGTACTTGCTTTAATTTGCCACTGTTGGGGCTCGAACCGGGACACATTTGTTTCTGTGTTTGACACTTACACCGCTGCACCACTGTTCCCGTATACTACACGAAATTTTCAAATATATACCAACTTGTGCTTATTGGTTAGCCTTTCCTTCGAGTGAGACCTAGTTGGCATCTAACGTAAACGATACCATGTGGGTTCCATCTGGAAAATATACTGACAGAAAAACGTTGGTATGTTGATCTGAACACTAAAGATCAATTTCCTTGGGCACATGCGTCAGTTCTAGTCCGCGAAAGGATACCTGTATCAACATTGTAGGGTGTTAAACTCGACCAACCATCGGATTTGGAAATACGAGATGTAGCAAAACTGCGGACCCGGATGATTTTCTTCGAAGCTTATTTAAGGATGGTGAAAATATAATTTCCAGAGTGTTGACTAAACTTTTTCGTACTATATGGAATGAAGAGACCCTGCCACTTTTTGGCACAGGTCGATAATCATACCTATATTCAAAAAAGGGCAATTGTAATTCGTCTGATTACCATTGTGACATAAGCTAGACTCCAGTTGTATCTAGATTACATTCGATTATTATACACCGTATCACATACTAGAGAAGAACAAGCTGGATTGCGGTCAGGACAGCAACATGTATATCAACGTCCTGCAATAATTGTCTTTCTAGACTTCCAGGTTGAATTTGACTCAGTGGATAACAATATTTTATTCGATACTTTGTCGAAAAGTTGCGCGCTCACCAAATTTATCAATATTATACGCACTCTTTATACAGACACTTCTAGCCGCATTAAGGTCTGAAATGAATTAACACAACTTTGCTATGAACAGTGGTGTTCGTCAAGGCTGTAATGGTCGCTACTATGAACAACACTCTTCTATACGTTCATGACGCAGATGTCGAAGTTCGTCTGGCCTGTTGATTAATAGATCTTGTCTATGCAGACGATATCGAATAGATTACCCGTTGTTTCTAAGTCCTTTGGTATAGAATTCGCGCCCACTAAATATATGCAGACGATATCGAATAGATTACCCGTTGTTTCTAAGTCTTTTGGCATTGAATTCGCGCCCACAAAATATAAAATTTTTATAGGATCACTTACAACTCCCTCCAAATCTGCGACCGCAGAATGAAGATTTGGACACAGTTGACAGGTATAAGTACCTTGGCAGCTCTATCAGTAACTGACGAGGTGAGTATGAGAATTGAGAATGCTAGAGTAGCTTTCTACAACCTTCGCCATTTATTACGAAACGCGAGCATTTCACTCTACTTTGAAGGTCGTGTTTTTAATGAATCTGTACACGCAGTTCTATTATACGCTAGTGAGATTTAACCCCTTATAGTTAATGAATTTAAACAATTATAGGCATTCGACCACCGTTGTTTGAGAAGCATAGCACATTGTTTGCCAACGCCGAATAACCATCGCTTGCATCCAATTGCGCAATTTTGGATCGGCCAACAAATGTTTCTCGTTAGAAAAACAAATAAGGCTCCATAAACTGGGTCGGTTACGTTTTTTCGTATACTTTCAATATGATTGTCCAGTAGGGTATTGTCTTCTCACCCAGCTTCAGATTTGTGTAAGAAAGAAGATTGACAGATTTTGACATGGCAGAAACAGATAAAGGCTACTACATCAGAATTAGGTTGTATGGGACCCACTCGTCTGCCAGGATGGGGTCCATATTCGCATCATAGCTCTTGGTCGAAAACCCAGCGTGATACGGAATCGAGTCGACCTCAGTAGTGGTCTTGTTAAAGAGTCTTCATAACTGTCTTTTCTTATTTAGGCAGAGGTAGCTGCGGGGTTTGTTTGTGCTTGTAACGCGAAATAGAAAAAAAACAAGAAAGTTGTTTTGCCGATGTTGACTTGCCTTAGAACTGACTAGGCTATAATGGTGTTGTATAGAAATTTAGATTATCTGTTTTCTGGGTTTTCTAGGTGAATATATTCATATTGACTAAATCCTCCTCCCTCATAAATCACTCTTCTTTAATAATTTTTTTGTCTAAATTATTATATTTATCATTATTATTACTTTTAAAATTCTTATGGTTGTGTGGCATTGATATATCAGCTACTAATATCTTCTTTATTTTTGCGAATGATGATAATGATTCATGTATGTACGTTTGTGTGTGGCAATGAATACATTTTGTATGGATGTACATGCATGCATGCGTACATACGTACGTTCGTATATATGTATGTTTTCATGTGTGTGTTTTATGTATGTGTGTGCAATTTATGCATGTATGCATGGGTGTTTGCAATGTATGTATATATGTGTATGTATGCATATATGCATTCATGTTTTTATTTATGTATGTATTTATGTACGTATGTGTGTGGGTATGTAAACCTGTATTCATATATGCATGCATGTATGTAGCCTATAAATGTAAGATAGTTCTGCGATTTTACCCTTCATTCACTACAAATCTGCAATTGTGTGGTGAAGATCTAGACGTAGTTGACATTTTATCATATCTTTTTAGCTGCCTTTGACTCATATTATGCGTGGAGTAGTGAAAATGAGAATCGCGAAGGCGACAGCAGCCTTCGATAGTCTCGGCCAATTATGGAAAAACGCGAGTAACTCATTTTCCCTTGCGATCATGAGTGCAATGCATATTTAAATGCGATTCTGTTATACGCCAGGGACACAGTGTCGTTTAGAATCGAAGATTCTAGTCGCTTACAGGCATTCGATCACCATTGTTCGAGAAGCACCGTGTATATAGGCTACAGAAAAAAGATGAGCGATATTGACATATGTAGTTATATTTTAGGTTAGGTAAACAAGTGCTCATCAACAATTGTGCTGGATCGATCACTTTTTATATATAACTTCGGTTAGATTACTGAATAGAGCATTATTATCACAGCCAACGTCAGATTTGGGTAAGAAATAAGGTGGGCAGATTTTGGCTTGAAGTCATCTACAATAAAATTAGTTAGTATAGGATCTATTCGTATGCCGGAATAGGGTCCACGTGCGCAGAATAATTCGGAGTTAGTTACCCTGCGCGATAAGACATCGAATCGAGCTAGGTGTCGATAATGCTACAATTTTATGGCAGAATCATCTTAACTTTTTCTAAATTGGCCTAAATTAATTGCATGGTTTAATTCTGTTTATGAAGCTATGCAATGATATTCGCAAATTATATTGCCAATGTCGTCTTGCCTTAAAGTTGACCTTGACCTATATAATTTTGTGTAGGGGTCTAGGTTGTCTGATTTCTGTGTGTTACTTAGGGCAGTATCTATTTCTGATCTTGATCATTCCCTTCATAAATTACTTTCTTTTATATGTCAGTGAATTATTAGTTATTAAAGGATATCGTACAGCTGTTTGTGATGATGATCTTGTCGTGAGCATTTCTTAGTTTTTTCGTGAAATAATTTGTTCTGTTGTGGTATATACTGTTAAAAGCAAATATTTAAGATGTTACATCGTTAATTAATTTCTAAGTTAATAATCTCTATCAGGTAAAATTTTTGTGAGATTTCTTTATTTGGTAAACTCTGTTCTGCTTTTTAAAATATGGTGCACACAATAGTTTAATCATAGTTATTAAGTTTGCCGTTCTGCCGTGTGGATGATCATGGAAAAGAGAAACACGTGAAAATTTAGCTGATAGTAATTGTTATGCTATAGGATTAGTCAAATATCGTATTAATGTTTACTTGAAGGCCGCTAGCTTGATTTAACTAACGGAATATTCAGTGTTCGTTTTCTGATAGATGTAGCTTGCGCTTTCAGTTAAGCTTAAATCAGTGTTTTTTAATGGATGTTAGACATTTGTTGCACACGAGTTAGTGTATTGGTTTTATCATTATCAGCTTAAATTAAAGAATTAAATTTTATGTTATAGATCTTTTGTCTAAAAGAATGAAGGAAAGCGAAACTGGATTAATCGAAGTTACCTGATATGCATTTTGACTAACGCAATACTTATTCCAGTTGGTTTCTTTTTACAATTTTTTTCGGCTGCCTTTGTCGACCGCCTTCTTTAGTTGGTCCATCGTCACCGAATTTAAAATAAAAAAATACTAATAAGGCAAGTGCGATTTTTTCTTCTGGCCATATTATTTATACTTCGGACTGATCTTTCACTAGACAGTTGGTTGTCCCATGTGTGCATATCCATAAATATTATGTTCAACCAACAAAGTGAGACGAAAGTGACTGAATTTGAAATTACCATTTACATGCGTTAGATTTTGTTTTATACACTCCATGTTAAATTATGTAACCGAGGTCGCTCTCACCATTTTGAGTGCGCGGGAGACCAATCTATTGTTTTTTCTTTCTTTAAATAATTTTCTAAATTTTCTTGTCTAACCGTTACATATTTCATTTCATATCTTAATAAAGATCCTTAATTTATGGAATAGGATTTTTGTCTTTTCCTCCACACTAACTATTGAGATCATTTTAGTAATACATACAGCATTTCAAATGTTAAGGATGAATACTTAGTTTGACGCTTTCAATGGGTAAATTAATGTCTATTGACTGCAGTTTCGTTTATATAGACGTACATGTGTATTAATTATATTTAACTGAATCCTTTTTAGTTTTTTATACGCAAACATTTAATGATATGACAAAAACTGTTATTAAACAGGCCTATCTTGAGTAAAACCTGTGTACCGTCCTATTTTCCCATCTACCTCACCCAAATATATAGTGGGTAAATATCGTAATATCGGCTCCTATTCATGAGTCGCCAGTAAGCACGGAACGAATGTGCATGAGATTTTACTTTCTGTTCATGCTGCCTTTGGTTTATACTTCTGGTCATATTTGAACTAATTTGTTACTAGGTACGCAATACCAAATACACAGTTGCATATATATTAGTTCTCCGCCACAAACAGTATCTAAATTTTATATATTTAATTGAATGACGTCTTGAGTACCGCGAAATGTGATAAATGATATTGATCAAGGCCAGATTGTACGGATTTCCTGGAGTAACTGGTGTTCAGAAATAGTTTTAATTCGCAATTTTAGTGAACTATTGCATATATTGAAAACCAGCGTGTTGATACTGTGTATCGACTTGGCAGACATAGTGTTAGTACCATGTACCTTAAAAGTACCATAATGATGGTATCGGGTAATGACACAATAGCCCTAGTGTTAGCACATTTTACAGACTCGGTATATATATATTATACATAGTGAGTTAGCTTTGAAGTCGCATTATTGAAGTCTTTATATGAAGTAAGCTTCACTACCGCAGGTTTACTCATTCGTATAGATTGTACCGTCCTATTTTCCCACATTCCTCATCCAAGTATATAGTGAGTAAAAAGGCTTAATACCGGCTCCTACTTATGAGTCGCCAGTAAACACGAAACGAATGAGTATGAGATTATACTTTTTGTTCATTTTGGTCATATTTGAACTTATTTGTTACTATTTTTGCAACACTTAATATACAATTACAACCTGAGTGGTTTTAATAAAATTTCACGCATGCATGGCTCGGTCGAATTTCTAATTTTATCACTTACAATGGCATGTGGTTATGATGAGTGTTTCTGATTTATTGGTCTTCTCCAACTGGAAAATACGAGGGCGACCTCAGTTACGTCATTGCACATGGAATGTATAAAACAAATAGTCTAACACATTTAAATGGTAAATGCATACTCAGCCAGTTTAGTTTCACTTAGATGGATGGAAATTACAATTATGGATATGCACACACACGTGACACAACTATCTAGTGAAAGGTCAGTCTAAAGTATAAATGATATGGCTAGGAGAAATATTGCGCTTGCTTCATTAGTTTATTTTTGTAAAACCTGTGATAATGGGACACCTGAAGAAGGCGGCCGACAACGGCCGCCGAAATATATTGCAAAAATATAACGACTGGAATTCAACCTATTTTAGCCAAAAAGGCAGATCAGATACGATCTTTTGTCTTTTTTAGTACGCGGACTATGTTTTGTATAATAGCATTGCCACTATAAATATTTTCGTCTCGTTTAATGTGTTCATCTTTGGTTCCTGTTTTATATTTCAAACAGTCTTCAGCAGGCGGAAAAGCTAATTTGGCTGATGCGAGTAATGTTCTTGGAGCCGCTTCTATGAATCTGGCTTCACCAGCTTCTTTTAGTTGTTCAACTGTATCTTCTACGTCGTCAAACTCTGCCAAATCTAGCGTTCCATCAGCGGCTAGTAACTCTAGACATTTAAGCTCTTCATCATCTTCAGCGCCTTCAAAATACACCTCTAACACTAGTGCCTCTACTAGTGGAAATAACATTAGCGGTGGCAGATTGAGTTCACAGACTTTGACATCAAATAGCACTGTCCCGACGAGTTTTGGAATGGCTAGTGTTGGCACTGCTGGAACTAATTTGCAAGGAAACGTTTCGGCTGGTAGCAATTCTTCGATTGGTACGAATGGCTCTGGGAAATCTAGTTTTGTTACTGGGAGCGTCACATTGACTCCGGCGGGAGGTGGCCGAACTCTGGTCCCAACGATAACGCCATTAATGCGTAGTTCCTCGGAAACAACTAGGTAAGTGTAATTTTATAATCGCTACTATTATAGCCCTTATCTGTCGAACGTTACTGTTTGGATCACCACGTGAAGCCAATATGAACAGATATTTATCTTAAATTTGGATAAATTAAAATCATTCATAATCTTTACATAAAATGCATTATGAATAAAGACGAATTTTATAGAATAGTGAGTATTTATATTCAACTTATTTATTAAATATGTAATGCTTACATTTATAATGTAACCAAAAATGATCCTTCTTTAATGGTTTTTACGGTAAAGCATCGATCACAATTACTTATATTAATTTTGATGACTTGAAATAATCCCTAGTTATATATAAAACGATTCTTTTCGACCTTTCTGGGTCATCATTTGATCGTGAACCAAAATGCACGGTAGATTGTATCCTATAGTTAGTGTGATGGTTTGTGCAATTTTTTTGACTTATTAAGCTAAACTGGTGACGCCGAAGCGCCGCTGAATTATCTTACCAGGCAAGCCAAGGAAGAGTGATCAGACTAACGAAGTTCATTTCCCAATTAAGAATGGTCCGCCTAACGCTAATTTCTCGCCTGCATATAACTGAATTTCATGTTTATGCGACAGGGAAACGTCTGTGTTTTGCGTTGATATAATACTGATTATTATTATTATTATTATTCTTTTTGTTGTTATTAATGCTAGTAGTAGTAAGGAAAGCAATAGTAGTAGTAGTAGTAGTGTGTTTGCATGACTGGATAAATTATGAGTTGTGTTTATTTCAGTTCGATAAACTTGCTACAGGTGATATCCTTGAAAATCTTGCAATTATAATTTATTTGGGTTAGCCCATCTGAACACTGTTTATTTTCGAATAAAATTCTTAATTCATTGATTAAATTTGCAGATTTCATCTCGGCTAAGTTAATATCGGAAAAGTTCTCTGTTAGATGTATTAAATATGCTGTTTTGTTAGAATACATTTCCACGTGCTCCTTCATGTGGAATAATGTGTGGCTGTCTACTTTTTAGTGATGTTGGTGCACCTTCAGATACGAACGAACTTTGCTCAAGTTCTGAAAGACCGAGTAGCGTCAGCGGCACCAACACAAACTGTCCCACCTCAATTTCCTTACCTGCGCCAAGTTCTTCTAATCCATGTACTGATAGTGGTACGTTATCCGGTGTTAACTACAGCACAAATTCCACATCAGGTGTAACAAGCAATTCGTC
This sequence comes from Eudiplozoon nipponicum, assembly GCA_029291075.1. NCBI lineage: Eukaryota > Metazoa > Platyhelminthes > Monogenea > Mazocraeidea > Diplozoidae > Eudiplozoon > Eudiplozoon nipponicum. Next base: position 47,829 of record JAQBSW010004887.1, on the reverse strand, counting down.
GAGTAATTCGCGTAAAAACACAAATCGCAGTCTAGATGATGTTTTAGCAAAATTGAGGGCAAAAGGCGGAGCGCCACAAGGTAGTGGAAAATCGGTTGATGCTGCCGGATCTGTAAATGCTGCAACTGTTACCTCCTCATCTACAATTTCTTCAGCGTCGACAATTGCGCCGTTAGGCTCTACTGGTGGATCTGGTAGTTTATCTACGGCCATTGACAAGGATATTTCGATTCCACGTATAAACGGCTCCTCAATAGGCCCTACAGTCAATGAAGAAAGAGACGCGTTGCCATGGCGGCCGGGTTTGGCGCCGGTTGATGATGCACAACAAAGAGAGAATATATTTGATAGATTCAGAACTGCGTAAGTGAAATAGTTCTTTCGTTTTCGTGTGGACAAAAAAGTATACGACATGTTTAATCGGAATGTACATCTTGAATATGGACGATGAAGTTGCAATGTAGCCAATGATAAGTTGCAATTAGATAGATAATCCTTTTAGTAGAACAAAAACGTGATTTTTGTATGGCCGGCTATCTTATTAATAGTTTAACATAAAGATTGCGGACTCTATGAATAGACAGTTTATTAAAAATTTAAAATTTTATCACCTATGGTAATTTAACATAAATTTTACTGATTTGAATACGGACTGCACGATTTCCACCCAGTTAGGTTCCTAATTTTTTGCAGCATTAATATGAGTAATTAGATTCTGTAAGCCATCATTTTGTGTGTGGTGATTGCATTTATTAAATCAAATTTTAAGAAATTAACCTCACTAACATAGATAGAATATCTACCATCACTTGCACTCATTGTGGATTTATCTTTGTTGGAACGTTTGCGAACGCGCCATGATGATAACCATAGACGATTAAAACGCATGAGTACATGCAACGGATAGCTGTCTCGCTATGACTGGATATAAAAATTGATTGATGCTTATTTGAAGCCTGCAAACTATATTTAAATAAATAATTAGTGTTCATGCTTGGTCATAATTGTGTATTTCGTAGGAGTCTCTCAGAAGACGAATAAAATTATTACCAAAATTGCATGTAATTGTACTGTTGACATTCCAGACAAGCACAGTATACACGATAAAATTTGAGGTGTGAGAGGAAATTGTGATAAAATAGACTGTTTAGATAGTATGGATTGATCTTTAATTGCCAGTAGAGGGTGCGAAGCTTGTAGTAGGTATGTACACCATAATGAATTTCACAGTATTTGAAATTAGCTATCATTCTTAACACCTACTCGGGAAACTCATTGAGATTTAGACGTAGATACACAGTTAAAGTCAGCTTGAGTAATACAGGACCAACTGATCTGTTTAGATATGGTCCACGTGCGTTTGGTTCTTGGTTGGAAAGCATGCGCGATACGGTAGCGAATCGAGTTCAGTTATGATCTTGTAGCGTGTTTCTTGTAGAATCATCTTGATTTTTTTAACGCTGTGTAGATTTAACTGAGAAGTTTGTTCGTGTTAATGAAGCAATACAATGACGTTCACAAAGGAGCTGTATTAGCGATGTTGCCTCGCATTTAAGCTTAATTTTCCATAATGATGTGTAAAATTCTACTTTCCTTCATTTATGTTTTACCTAGACCAATATCTCCATTTAAAATATATCCTCCTTTTACATATTATTCTCGTTTGACGATTTTCTTGCCCAACTTATTATTTTAGTCATTATTAATTTTTATATTCTCTAATGGTTGTTTGACTGTGAAGCATCGGTTCCTAACGGCTGTTGTATTGCTGTCCGTGAGGGTGGTGATGATGATGATGATGAGGATTCTGATGCTGATGATAATAATGACGGCGACGATGATTATCATAACTTGAGATGATTACCCGCATTTTAAATATAATTTTGGTAAATTGTCATTTCATCTTCATTTGTAAGTTTACTGTCGTGCTCTGTTAATAAGAAGAGAATTTGACGCAGAAAATTCTGGCCAGTACGTGATGAATTCCCAATAAGGACGAAATCGGCTACTGGATGAATTGCCTTTTCTACACTATACAATGATTAATTTATACTGACAAATTTATGTATATAATGGAACTGGTATTTATATCATGATCACCACCTTGATTAAAAAGAAATGTCACCATTGTTGACGCAACTAATGTCCATTTAAATGACGGGAAAGATAGAAATTCATCAGTAAGTGTAAATGAGTGCAGTTTTACGATGTTATGCGATTTGCGTGTATTCATGCTATTTTGGATGCATATCTGTTTGTATGTATTTATATATTTAGGCATGTCTGTTTTGCTTTTTTATGCGTGAATGTTATACTTGTATTTACCTTTACTTATTTAAATTTCTCGTGATTTAAATTAACTTTTGTCTTTTTGTTGCATTGTGACAAATAATGGTATATGCAAGTATGTATTAGGTGTTGCGAACCTAGTAAAAAATTAGTTCAGTTGTAACCAGAAGGATAAACCAAAGGCTTACTTTACTTTACTGCGGCTGACTCCTTTTGGAGGATAAACCGGCTCCAATTTCCATGGAGTTTCTTGGGAATTTGGTACAAGTGGTGTCCCCTCACCACTCGGCTTTTTGATCGAGGACGCACCTCTAGCCTTTGCACATCCAAGCGCAGTCTGCAAGGCAGCAGTAAGTTACATGGTTGCCGGTGGCTGTTGAGAGCTTATTCGCCATTCGGAAGTACGGGGTACTGTCCAGGAGTCCATGTAATCCTGTGGCTGTTGAACCCTTTTGTGGCGGGGAACACACGCCACAAGGCTGCATGAACGGAAAGTATAATCTCATGCACATTCGTTTCGTGCTTACTGGTATATTTCCTATTCAAACAGCATTTCTGCGCCTATGCGTAATGGTGTTAAAAGTAGTCTATAATATAAGCTATAATATAATATAATATAATATAATAATAATATAATAAGCTATAATATAATAAAGCTATAATATAAGAAAATTACCCATTAAAGGTTTTTTTATGAGATAATGTTCTCCAGATCCGCATCTGTAATTTGTGCAATCTTCAAAACCATTGTTTGATGAACAGTGTACACATTTGGTCTCATGGGAAAACGCTGTTTGAGTTTCTTAGTCAAATGTAATAATGATTGACTATGGGAAAGGAACCGAGCAGATCCAGCCGGTTTGTTACCCATTAAAGAATCTTTATGAAAAAGAACTTTACACATCGGCAGCCTACTTTTGTAATTTGTGCAATCTTAAGAACTCGTCTAGGTGGCTTGATAGACAGTATGGACATTTGGCCAAATGGGCCAACGCCGTTTGCGTTTCTTTGACAAATGTCAAATTAGTGTGTAGGAAAAAGCGAACGAGTAGAACCAGTCGGTTTTAAGTCTTTTTGCAATAAAATTCTTCACATCGGCGAACTACTTCTGTAATTTGTGCAATCCTAGAAATCTGTCAATGTTGTTTGCTAGGTAGCAGATACATTTGGGCTCATGGAACGTTGTTTCTTTTCTTATACAAATGTAAAAGTGATTGCGTATGGAAAAACGACCGAGGATAACCAGCAGTATAAAGTGCCTCTTCTGTTTCCACAGGCTAGTTCCGAATTTCTACAAAATTGATAATATTTCCTCTTTTCGTCTATCGTAGGATAATAAAATATATTTATCATTCCAATACGGAATAATGACGTATTTAAAGAAAATACGGAGGTTATTTTTAACTTGCTTTTCGTGACTATCGTTAAAAAAGCGACTGAAATGTTTACCTTTACTTTATATACTCTTTGCCTGTCTCTTTTACACCAGTTCAAACAATTCTTCCTCTGCTAATGAAATTGAGACCCCTGCCTCACCAGATGCCGATGATCAAATTTGTCAAGTGGATTTGGCGGGACCAGTGTCAAAAAGTACATGTGGTCCTAAACGGATTCCAGAGGGCCCACCAAGTCCTGAGACATTTGGTGTCGGCGCTGATGTTGATGAACGCGAAAAATTTCAATTCAATGCCAGAGTGAGTTTTAGCAAAGTTTGGCAGGCCCTGTATTCTGTCGGCGCTACTTTGGCTGTAATTTTCTTCGTAGTATTCTTGGCGAGTTTTCAGTTATTTACGTAGTTTATTCTCACACCGGTAGTTTACGTCAACATAACACTTTATATACAAACCATTTATAGTTGCTTCATCGAGCCGTTGTTCATATTTTCACAAAGAAAGTGGAGATTTGGATATCCAACGTATTGTTTATTGATAGTATGCGACAAATGCGCATTTATATCCAGAACTCAATATTACCATGGTTGTGGCATGTTTACCAACGTTTTTCACTCGTTCGAGTATTATGGAGCGAATATAGTAGGTTATCGGTATCGAGAATAGTTTTTTTCTTATTAGGCAAGCACTGGTCCACTTCTGCTCGTTCATCCATCCAATGGAAGAAATTTGATAGTTTTATTGGAGGATTTCATAAGTATGCTTATGTTACATTACCTTTGTCAACGCATTTGGTGTTATCAAAATAAACGCAATATGCATGACACGCCCAAGAACGATCAACAATTTTGATTGCATCGAATCTTGTGACTCCATCTACCTATGGCCGACGTCTCATTTTCTCTGTCTTCTATGTTAAGATTTCTGTTCTTCGACCTGTTGTTGGGTTTGGCTAATGGGACCGATACCTCTGCCACCCATTCGTTCATAATGGAAGCAAGTTGGAGTGGAGCTGCCATGCATTTTGAATAAATTTTAATAATTATTGCTATTTTTCCAATACATTTAAAGTTATTTGAATAAAATACCTTTTTGGAAAAGCTGTTTTTGTATAAGAATAACCGAATCCCCCTACTAGACTATTCAATCCCAGCAATATTTGTCGTCATTGGAATGCATATCAGGCTATCGAGGATCAAACCGCATTGAATATATATGGAAATCAAATTTAGAAATGCGGCTCTCACCTCTAGCAGTCTTGCATACATTGAACTTGACTGGAAATGTCGGCTGCACAATTTCTATGCAGTCACGGACATTAACTGTTTGCAGGTTTCGCCACATATACATATATAGGCAATACAATTTAAACAATAATTGATTGCGCTGGTGGCAGTAACAATTCTTTAAATCAAGTTTGCGAGCTTGAAGTAAACACCAATCCCATTGTACTTAACCAGTCGTCGAACAACATAACAAAACGACCCGACGCGTTTCGACCTTCCATGATCATCATCAGAGTACGACGGCAAACTGATTATCGAGGATCAAACCGCATTGAATATATATGAAAATCAAATTTAGATATGCGGATCTCACCTCTAGCAGTCTCGCATACATTGAACTTGACTGGAAATGTCGGCTGCACAATTTCTATGCAGTCACGAACATTAACTGTTTTCAGCTTTCGCCACATATACATATATAGGCAATACAATTTAAACAATAATTGAATGCGCGTGTGGTGGTAACAATTCTTTAAATCAAGTTTGCGAGCTAGAAGTAAACACCAATCCCATTGTATTTAACCAGTCGTCGAACAACATAACAAAACTACCGCCAGCCGCAACGCACAGAATTGTTACCACCACTCGCGCAATCAATTATTGTTAAATTGCATTGTCTATATATGTATATATGGCGAAAGTTGCAAACATTTATTGTTCGTGACTGCATAGAAACTGTGTAGCCAACATTTTCAGTCAAGTTCAATGTATGCGAGACTGCTAGAGGTGAGAGCCGCATATCTAAATTAGATTTCCATATATATTCAATGCGGTATGATCCTCGATAGTTAGTTTGTCGTCGTACTCTGATGATGATCATGGAAGGTCGAAACGCGTCAGTGCGTTACGGCTTGTGGTAGTTTTGTTATGTTTGACGGCTGGTTAAATAGAATGGGATTGGTGTTTACTTCAAGCTCGCAAACTTGATTTAAAGAATTGTCACCACCACCCGCGCAATCAATTATTGTTAATTTAAATCGGGTTATGTTTCGAAATGTTAAATTAATACTTTATTTGTGCCTAATATTTTATTTATTCATTATTATTTAAATTAATAATCAAAATGTAATAATTCTATTGTTTGGCATTTATTATTCATGATAATCACTGCTACATCTTGCTGCAAAGCTAAACTGGCAGGTCGGATCATCTAGAACATTTTTATTAATGCCTCATGGAAATCAATTGATTGTGATATCAATCTAACTTTGTGAAGTGATTCATGATGAGAATCTGTGGTATTATATTCTGTATGTTAAGACATTCTTTTGTAATGTGTTTTCGAGAATTATGAAGCGTACGCATAATTCTGTTATTGTATGTATGTTGTTATTATTTTTATTTTATCGATTCAGCTTGTGTTTTATTCTAAAGTAGTCGAATTTAATCAACAACTGGGGAGGTTGGGATAGTCAAATGTCTAATAATTTAAAGCAGATACATATACCGCATAAGAGTTTAGACAATTCGGCTAGATTGACATCAGTTAAAATATTCTGTACATTTATAAAGTAACAAAAATATTATCTACCGGGTCGCTAACAGTTGCTTTACTGTTTTAAAGACACCATGATTTACTTGTAAATGCAGTGATAAAGCTCAACATGTCATATTTGGTAAAATCATTTGAACAACATTTTTAAATGTAAAAATTGTGTCTGCAATGTTTGCTTAATTTGAGGTAACTGTGTAATCCCTCTTATGATTTTTCCGGTAAAGAGGACATTACATGATAGTGCGATGAATAGAAACTTAAAACCAAAAAAAGTGTACCTCTTCATTAAATTGATTATTGTACTCGAATTATATTGTAAAATTCTATGCATGTTACTCTCTACAATTGTTGTACTTCTGTCATTTTTTTACAAAATATATTACAAATAAAGTTCATAAATGTGCAATCCGACACTCCGGACTCTCCTCCGACCTCGGCACTGCTTCCTAGTGGATCAACAGGCCTTTCATCTGCTTCATCGGCATCTTCATCATCCAATGATTTTCGTTTGGCACCTCCGTCAAATACGAGCAGTCAAGTGCCCGGTCTTCAGGTCGCGCCGAACAACTCAGAATCCACTGTCTCTGGTCACGCATTACCTAGAAACCAGTTGTCTAAAAACATGCCAGGAAGTCATCAATCTCACCATCGTGTAGACCAACACCAGGTGGCTTCAACTGTTTCCAACTCCGGGCTGACAGGTGCGTGCATGTTTCTGTCCACTTTTGCTTAGTATTATTATTTTTTTGTGTGCTGTTCGGACCATTACCCTTAATTCTTACGAAAAATAAAACGTTATTTCCAGTATAATAAAGTTGAAATGGATACAAAGGTCTGTAAACCGTCTATGGTTAGCCTGTCTTTCTTTAAATAAAAAATTGGTCTTCAAATTTGCAGAAAGTTTCTGTCTATTAAGAGCCGATTAGACCAACTGTATTGTAGAATATAAACCATTTATTACTCGCTCGAATTGCTAATGAGATTTTTCTTACAAAAATACCTACATCTGGAAATAACTTATGGTGTAGGCCATTTAACACACCCGTAGCCAAATAAATTTTGGCCTCACAACCGAGTGCCTTGGTTAATCGTAACTTATTGTAACTAAAGGGATGCAGATCTGTTCTGGAACAATTTATGATTTGTTTGCTTTATAAAGCTAATGGATTTCACCATTTTCCTGGCAAACATGGGCTAGCTCAATGTACATTATGAAGGACGGCGACTGACGACGCTATCTCCGACGTACTTGAACATATTTCCCATCTTTATAAAAAAATAGATTCCCAGTTTCCTTGGCTACGTTTCGAGTATTTCAGTAGAGAAACTTTTATCTCAGCTCCAGGGTCTCCTTGGGTCCACAGTACAGGTGACTGATATCCGTTTATTTATGCATATCATTTTGTTATTGAAAAGGTAATGTGTTTTCTTAATGCACAAAAAACACATTTGTGAAAAATAAGCTAATTTTCTTTATCTATTGAAATACCTCTGCCAAATTAGATTTTACAAGTAAAGGCAAATTAAAAATGGCATATGGTTGTTTGTATTATTTTTTAAAACAACCGGTATGGTTAACCGAAATATCTTAGGAAGTTGTTATCCACTTGATTGCGTCATAAAACCATCTGTTTGGTGAGAATTTTCGCTTTATCACGACATGAGCATCAACAGTGTGGAATGTTAGTCCCGAAGAACCATCCGAGTTAGAAGTACGCGATGCAATCCTATCTCTTAAGCGGCGCAAAGCGGCCGGCCCCGATGATCTGCTTCCGGGATTGTTTAAGGATGGTGGCGATATAATTACAGGAGCGTTGACCAAACTTTTTCATACTATATGGAATGAGGAAACCGTACCACTTGACTGGAATGAGTCGACCATCATTCCCATCTTCAAAAAAGGCAATCGTAATTCGTGCGATAACCATCGTGATATAAGTTTGACTCCGGTCATATCAAGGTTATTTGCTTCGATTATCCTACGTCGTCTTAGCGCTTCACGTGAATCACAAACAAGAGAAGAACAGGCCGGATTCCGCGCAGGACGAGGTTGTATAGATAATATTTTTACGTTAAGGCAAGTTCTCGAACAGAGACATTTATATCACCGTCCCACAATAGTCGTCTTTCTAGACTTCAAGGGTGCATTTGATTCGGTGGATCGCAATGTTTTATTCCATATCTTGTCGAAAAGCGGTGTACCCACTAAATTTGTTAATATTATACGAGCTCTCTACACAAATACTTCTGGTCGCGTTAAGGTTTACAACGAATTAACGCATAACTTTACAACCAGCAGTGGTGTTCGTCAAGGTTGTCCACTTTCCCCATTTTTGTTTAATTTTGTAATCGATGCTATTATGAACAACACTCTCTCACACATTCAGGACGCTAGAGTTGAAGTTCTCCCGGGAGACAAACTTGTCGATCTTGACTATGCGGACGATATCGTACTATTATTCGACAATCAGCATGCTGCTCAGACCACCTTAAATAGATTAGCAAACGTTGTTCCGTCTTTCGGTATGAAATTCGCACCCTCTTAATGTAAGATACTTTTACAGGATAACCCACCACTCACTCTAACGTTGCGACTGCAGAATGAAGATCTTGACATAGTCGACAGGTTTACATATCTTGGGAGCTCTATCAATAACGTAGGCAATATGTCCGACGAGGTGAGATACGGATCGCGAAAGCTAGATTAGCTTTCTCGAACCTTCGTCATTTATGGAGAAACGCGAATATTTCACTTTGCCTTAAAGGTCGTGTTTACAATGCATCTGTACGCGCAGTCTTACTATACGCTAGTGGAACTTGGCCTCTTAGAGTTGATGATCTGAGACGCTTACAGGCATTCGATCATCGTTGTTTGAGAAGTATAGCACATGTTGGTTACCAACAACGAATAACTAACGTTGACATCCGTAGACGTATTTTTGGATCTGACAATAAGTGCTCGTCTTTAGAAAAGCAAATAAGGCTCCATCAACTTCGTTGGCTCGGTCACGTTTTGCGTATGCCCTCATTCCGATTGCCCAATAGAGCTCTGTTCTCTCATCCAGCACCAAATTGGCGTAAGAAACAAGGTGGGCAGATTTTGACATGGCAGAAACAATTAAAGTCACTTACATCCAAATTGGGTAGTATAGGATCCACTCGTCTGCCGGGATGGGGTCCCCGTGCACATCACAGTTCTTGGTTAGAAACCATTAGCGATATGGCAGCGAATCGAGCTCAGTGGCGATCTTGTTGCAGATGTATAGTAGAATCATCTTCGTAACTTTCTTTTCTTAGTAGGGCAAAGTTAGCTGCGAGGTTCGGTTTGCTTATGACGTGATACGGTGAAATCCGCAAGGAAGCTGTGTTGCTGATGTCGCCTTGCCCGAATGCTAACTTGGCCATAATGGTGTTGTGGAGAGGTTTAGTTTGCCTCATTTCTGTGAGTTATCCTGATAAATTTACTCATAGTAGCAAGGTTTTCCTTCTCTCTCTACCCCTCTCCCTCTCTCGTAAATCTCAATAATAATTTATCTGAATTCACTTATACTTTTTTTTCACTCCTTATGGTTATATGGCAGTGATACATTAGTCACTTGACTTTTGTGTGGCTGGAAATGATGAGCATTCTTCAGGTCTTGTTGATTTTCTCATTGTTTTTGAATACTTATTAACCAGTTGTACATGTACATAACATATCTTTATATGTAAGTTGCGCCTTTTCAGCATATTAAATTGTTTTAGTTTTGCAAATGCTGCTCACTTGATTATGCTGGTAAGCCATCTTTCTTTTTAATCCCGTGGTTATTAGACGTTGACAAGACAGAAACAGATAAAGTTAACTACAGTCAATTAGGGTATTATAGGACCCGTTCGTATACCAGGATGAGATCAACATTTGCGTCGCAGTTCTTGGTTGGTAACCGCGTATTGTGACACTGAATCGAGCTCAGTTGCTTTTCTGTTGCAGATTTCTAGTGGAATTATCTTAACTTTTTTCTTGATTGGGTAGGATTTACTGCTATGTATGCTCGTGTTTGCGACGCGGTACAGTGAAAATCACAACGAAGCTGTATTGTCGATGTCGCCTAGCATTAAAGTTGACCTGATCTAAATTATTTTTAGCTTTTAAAAAATCAATGGTTTTAATATTTACATTCATGGTTATTTGGTCTGTGATGATTATGATGGTTTTATATTGTGTGTTGCGGAGAATTAAAATCACATACAATTGTATGAGGTGTTTCACACCTGATTCAAAATAGTTCAAATAGGACAAGAAGGATAGACCAAAGTCAGCATGAACGAAAGTTATAATCTCATGTACATATGTAGTGGGTATAAGGCGTAGTGCCGGCTCCAACTGATGAGTTGTCAATTAAACAATCATTGATTGCGTGGATTGTGGTAAAAATTATTTAAATCAAGTTTGCAAGCTTGAAGTAAACACAAATCCCATGGTATCTATCCAGTCGTCGAACAACTTAGCATGTGCGTGCGTCTCGCGGTGGTTTTTCAATGTTGTTTGACGACTGGATAAATACAATGAGATTGGTGTTTACTTAAAGCTCGAAAACTTTATTTAAATAACCTTTACCATCACCCTCGCAATTAAATAATTGTTTAATTGACAACTCATCAGTTGGAGCCGGCACTATGCCCTATACTCATCATATATTATGTACATAAGATGTTCATGCTGATTTTGGTTTGTCCTTTTATTCCTATTTGAACTAGTTTGTTACTAGCTGCTCAACACCTGATTCACAAGTGTTTACGATGATTGTTGTATCAATCCCATTGTGTTGAATCTACAGATTTGGCTTTTCTAGCCGGTTCAATGTTATTAGTGTTCTGGTGTTTCATTTTTTCCGTTAAATAATTTACTACTGTTTTGTATGTGGTATCGGCAGACATGCTACTGTTGGCTTCGAGCAACAACTTTTAAATTCACATAATTTTATATTCTACTTAACTGGCATTTTAACTTATAGTGCACAGTTTCAAGGTGCTTGATTTAATTCAGGTTACCAGGAAGAACAGAACGTGATCTCGAATCTATGCGTGAGTTTCAGTAATATTACTATGGGACAGGCGTTGCGGACTTAGCTTGAGTTTCTTGATTGTCTTACTAGCAAGTCATTGGGACGTCTTACTTTAGTGCATTGTTGGTTGTAATGAAGGAGCAAGTTCGGCTAGGCAAAATGACGTTTCATCTTTTTTAAAAGTTAAAAATAATATATAAGAAAATGTGTATTCGTATCTCTAAAGGTGGTACAAATGAGGCCTGTGGAGGTGGTACAGGCGGAAAGGCGAATACTGCCGGCGCTATGCCTAAATCGTGCCAACCACATTCGGGTCTTTGTATTTCCGGTGATCAGCAAATGCCAGGTAGCTCATTGGGAAAACATAAAGGCAACGTGGCTTCACAGCACCAACAAGTGACGCCTGGAGCTAGTGGGTCTATGCGCACTCAAAGTAGCGCAAGTACAACCGTAGTTAATCAAGACAAGTAAGTTTCTTTTCTATCTTGTTATATTTACCTTATTTTAAATTCTGTTTTTAGAAAATCCAAATCTTAAAAAAGTGGTTATTCATTACATGTTTGCCAGATTTTGTATTTAGTTTGTGAGTTATTTTACACAGATTCAGTCATAATGACTACTGCGACATTCCATAATATTAATGTTTCAGTGACCGCATTCACACCACACTAAGCAAATGGCGAGGAAAGTGCAAAAAATAACGAAAAAGATTTGAATTTTTATATTAATTTAAGCAAATTATTTAAACATCGTTTAAGATTATCAAAATAAGGATGTAGTAATTTTTTTTGCAGGTGGTATAAACAGAACAAAAACAATTATGTGCGAAACCAAAATCTGACCCGTGGTAGCTAAGGCTACTGGTGAGATATTTTCATTCTTGGAGGCTTCCACGCCGCTAGTTTTATTAAAAGATTATACAAATAATTTCCCTAGATATAGATTCTGCTCACGGGCAATTACGCGATTTTAAATTGGGACACTTTGGTAATACGACATCCTTTGATGCCTATGGTATTCAAGCTAATGTCTATCAATGGATTTAGTATTATATTTCCAAACCGATATATTTAAATTTAGTTTTAAAGGCTTCAAGTTACAGTTATTAACGATAATCCCTTAAGATCAGGCTAAAACTAGATATAAGGCCTTCAGTACCTGTTTACGAAAACACACACACACACATATATATATATATATATATATATATATATATATATATATATATATATATATACTATATAGATTTATAATTAGGTAGAAAGAACACATTAGTACATCTACTAAAATCAAAGCAAAAAACATTATCATCGTTTGCTCTTCGTTGTATCTGCATATGCTCCTACCGATTGCAACACAGAAGAAAGCAAAGAAGCTTTTTACTCCGAATTAAGCTCCTTACTAAGTAAAGCACGAAGTTCAGATATAGTCATGGTTATGGTTGACATGAATGCTCAAGTTGGGCGCTTATGTAACACAGATTTTCATTTAGGTGGAAGATACACTCTAAGCTCGACGCGCAACGTTAATGGTGAACGGCTTTTGGATAGCTGCGCTGAACATAGACTATATTTAAGTAGTACAAACTTCAGACGTTGTGCTACATGGCGTCCTCCAGCACCCAAACAACGGTGGATTCAAATAGATCATGTAGCAATTAGTTATAGATGGCGTGGTTGCATCCAGGATTGTCGTTCTTTTTGGAACACTTATCCGTTGTAGATTTGCACTAAAATTTTCCGGGAAATAATTAAATATAAGCCACAAATTGCTGAGGCAAACTCGAGTAATCGTCCTTCCGACAAAATTATGAAAATATTCTAAAAGCTAATCTAACTGGTCTGGATGGCGAAAATCCGAATATTCTTTGGTACAAGATAAGTTCCACTATGCAAAATGCAGGTACTACTGTATGTGGCATTGCAGGCCCCGTAGAACTAATCACTGGCTCTCTGTAAAATCTATCGAGATACTCGAAATAAGGCGCCAAATTCCACCTGGCTCGACTCATATTAATACCCGTCGCAATATAAGACGCCAACTTAAACACAGTGTAAAAGTCGATCTCGAAAACTTTTGGACCAGAAAGGCTGAAGAAATGGAAGTAGCTTCCGCGTCAGGTAATAGTCGCTGTTTGTTCCAACTTATCCGCGCAATAGGTCCGAGAAAATTAAAAGTTAATGAAACTATAAATGATAGTAACAACGATTTAATAACCGATAAAATAAAAGTCTTGACAGGTGGGCTGAACATTTTTGAGATCAATTTTCTTGGCCACCCTAGTCAGTTCCGATTCCCGAAAGCATGTCTGTTTCAACAATGTGGAATGTTGGTCCCCAAGAACCATCCGAGTTAGAAGTACGCGATGCAATCCTCTCTTAAACGCCGCAAAGCCGCTGGACCCGATGATTTCCTTCCAGGATTATTTAAGGGTGGTGGCCATATAAATTCAGGAGCTTTGACTAAACATTTTCAAACTATATGGAATGAGGAAACCGTACCACTTGTCTGGAATGAGTTGACCATCATTCCCGTCTTAAAAAAAGACAATCGTAATTCGTGCGATAACCATCGTGGTATAAGTTTGACTTCGGTCGTATCAAGTTTATTTGCTTCGATTATCCTACGTCGTCTTAGCGCTTCACGTAAATCACATACAAGAGAAGAAAAGGCCGGATTCCGCGCAGAACGAGGTTGTATAGATAATATTTTTACGTTAAGGAAAGTTCTCGAACAGAGACATTTATATCACCGTCCCACAATAGTCGTCTTTCTAGACTTCACGGGTGCATTTGATTCGGTGGATCGCAATTTTTTATTCCATATCTTGTCGAAAAGCGGTGTGCCCACTCAATTTGTTAATATTATACGAACTCTCTACACAAATACTTCTGGTCGCGTTAAGGTCCACAACGAATTAACGCATAACTTTACAACCAGCAGTGGTGTTCGTCAAGGTTGTCCACTTTCCCCATTTTTGTTTAATTTTGTAATCGATGCTAATATGAACAACGCTCTCCCACACATTCAGGATGCTGGATTTGAAGTTCTCCCGGGCGATAGGCTAATCCGTCTTGACTATGTTGACGATATCGTACTATTATTCGCCAATCAGGATGCTGCTCAGGCCATCTTGAATAGCTTAACAGACGTTGTTCCGTCTTTCGGTATAAAATTCGCGCCCTCTAAATGTAAGATACTGTTACAGGATCACCCACCACTCACTCCAACGTTGCGGCTGCAGAATGAAGATCTAGAAATAGTCGACAGGTTTACATATCTTGGGAGCTCTATCAATAACATAGGCAATATGTCCGACGAGGTGAGAATACGGATCACGTAAGCTAGAGTAGCTTTCTCGAACCTTCGACATTTATGGAGAAATTCCAGTATTTCACTTTGCCTTAAAGGTCGTGTTTACAATGCATCTGTACGCGCAGTCTTACTATATGCTAGTGAAACTTGGCCTCTTAGAGTTGATGATTTGAGACGCTTACAGGCATTCGATAATCGTTGTTTGAGAAGTATAGCACATGTTGGTTAATAAAAACGAATAACTAACGTTGACATCCGCAGACGTATTTTTGGATCTGAAAATAAGTGCTCGTCGTTAGCAAAACAAATAAGGCTCCATCAACTGCGTTGGCTCGGTCACGTTTTGCGTATGCCCTCATTTCGATTGCCAAGTAGAGCTCTGTTCTCTCCTTCAGCACCAAATTAGCGTAAGAAACAAGGTGGGCAGATTTTGACATATCAGAAACAATTGAAGTCACTAACATCTAAATTGAGTAGTATGGGACCCACTCGTCTGCCAGGATGGGGTCCACGTGCGTATCATAGTTCTTGGCAAGAAACCTTTAGCGATATGGCATCGAATCGAGCTCAGTTGCAGATGTCTAGTAGAATCATCTTCGTAACTTTCTTTTTTAGTAGGGAAAAGTTAGCTGTGAGGTTTGATTTGTTTATGACGTGATACAGTGAAATCAGCAAGGAAGCTGTATTGCTGATGTCGCCTTGCCCGAATGCTAACTTAGCCATAATGGTGTAGTGGAGAGGTTTAGTTTGCCTCATTTCTGTGAGTTATCCTGATAAATTTACTCATAGAAGCAAGGAATTCCTTCTCTCTGCCCCTCTCTCTCTCGTAAATCTCACTAATAATTTTGTAAATTCACTTTATACATTTTTCACTCCTTATGGTTATATGGCAGTGAAACATTAGTCACTTTGACTTTTGTATGCTGGACATGATGATGATGATGATGATGATGATGACCACTCATCATTACTTATTACTAAAAGCCATCTAAAAATTTCCCCTCCATAAGTGCAGCGAAGATTTTCAGTTCGTCTTCAACTGCCAACATGTGACGCAAGTTGATGGAGCGGCGATGTGCTGATGCCTACATGTTCCATCTGGAAACATCAAAGCTAGAACCACCTATTAAAAAATACTGCCCTACACTTCTGAGGTGTTCTAGTGGCACCTTCATAGTCATAATTGAAGGTGGCATACTTACAGATTTTAATCATCACATTCAGTTTACCTGCAAGGGCGGAAACCCTCAGTCTATCGCAGTTTGTTTACTTGACATATTGCTAATGGGACTGGAAGACGGCAGTCTAAAAAGAAAAAAATATACCGGAAAAAGACATGAACTTACTAAAGATTCGATTGACCCTCATTTCCGAGTACGCGTTGATTTTGTCCTCTTGGTGGTTATTTGCTGTTTCGTTCTCTCACTTCGAAGTCTACGCGTATTTGGAAATGAGGATTAATTGGGTCTCTGCGGAACTGACAGTGCAAATCCACCCCCATCCCCGTCCCGTCGAACGAAAATCGTGAATACTTTAAATGAGATGATCGCACTGCGCAACATAGAGCAACAATTTACTCGAGGAATTAAAAATGAAGTTACTTTTCGTATGCCTGATACAAAATTGGTGTTTGTTTAGATTACAAAGCGCCTGTACAAATTTAAATGTAAATGACAAGCTCTCTGCAATCGAAAGTCTATTTTATACAAATCCCATAACCGCTACATAAGAGACGAGAAAATGTTTCCACAACAGTCGATCATACCAGGCAAATTTCGAGGTGTTGTTCAAGGCAAAAACGGCAAATTAGTATACACAGCAGAGGCTATTGCGTGCAGTATAATTGATTTTCAGTTAAATAAATAAAGTTCGTACATTTACACAATAATTGATTGCGCGGATGGTGGTAAAAATTATTTAAATCAAGTTTGCGACTGGCGGCTGGCGGTAGTTTTGTTATATTGTTCGACGACTGGTTAAATACAATGGGATTGGTGTTTACTTCAAGCTCGCAAACTTGATTTAAACAAAGTTCGTGCATGATGACCTACCGCGTGTTGTGTTCGCGGGTTGTTGCTTTGCACTATCAGTTTCACAAGCATCCGACTGATCGTCATTTCTAAGCAGCCATCTGTTTTCTTCCTCCGATTAGGCTGGGTGCGCGTATTCGTGCCTTTCTTCCGATGGCTCCAGCATCGTTCACACTAACCATTGGAAATGCGGTGCAACACAGTCTTTGTTTGTACAATCGGACCTTTGTGAAACTGATAGATAGTGCAAAGCAGCAACACGCGGTAAGTCATCATATGAAGCCTCGACTGCGCAACAACCCTTCAAAACAAATTTCCTCCAATATTTGATTATAGACTAGAGCATTGTTTGTGCGTGAGCATGTTCCCCGCTTCCTGTTTGTTATTATGCGCTGTATGTGCTTAATAATGAAGCTTAATCATTCTTGATTTCCTAACTTTGACTATATAAATTACTAACATATTATTACAGTCAAGTTATGGCGAAAAAAATGATCCGTTTTAAACTGTATTCCATAGACCTGCATTATGATAAATTTAAGTAGCAATACATTTTTTTTATTACGCCACTCAACTTTACCGTCCAATTTTTCCACATTCCTCACCCCAAATGCGTAGTGCTTATTGGACGCAATTCCGGCTTCTACTGATGAGTCGCAAATAAAAACGAAACAAATGTACACGAAATGATACGTTTCGTTCATACTGTCATTGGTGTATCCTTCTGGTCATATTTGAGCTAATTTATTACTAGGTACGCAAAACTTAATACACAATTGCGTACATATTAGCTCTCCGCTACAAACAGTATAAACTGTTGTATATTGAATTGAATGATGTCATGCTTACCGCGAAATTTGAGAGCTGATATCGATCAAGGCCAGAGTGTATGGATTTTCTGGAGTAATAGGTGTTCAGAAATAGTTGTAATTCTTAATTTCGGTGCACCATAGAATACATTGATATCCATCATGTTAGTTCCATGTACCGACTTGGCAACCATAGTGTTAGTACCATGTAATATTTTGGTACTATAATGTTGGTATCGGGTACTGAGACAACAGCCATAGTGTTAGTATCCTTTACAGACTCACTATATATTATATAGTGTGAGTTAGCGTTGAAGTCGCATTGTCGTAGACTTTGTATGATGTTACATTCACTATTGCAGGTTTACACATTCGTCTAGGAGATTGTACCGTCCTATTATTCCACATTCTTTGATCAAATTTATAGTGGTTAAAGGGCGTAATACCGGCTCCTACTGATGAGTCGCCTGTAAGCACGAAACTTGTGTGCACGAAATGATACGTTTCGTTCTTACTGTAATTGGTGTATCCTTTTGGTCATATTTGAGTTAATTTGTTACTAGGTACGCAACACCTAATACACAATTGCGTACATATCAGCTCCCCTCAACAAACAGTGTCTCACTGTTATATGTAAGCTCATTTGTTGGTAACACATTTGGAAATAACTTGCATCATTATCATCATCATCATCATCATCATCATCATCATTATTATTATATTGCTTTCTTTCTTTTCTTGACGCCTCATTGTATGCCATTATTTTATGTATAGTATAGGTTTTTTTGTATATAATTGTTTTTTTGCAAGGTGGCGCTTCGAGCATCAATAAAGCAATGGCTCAGCCTGGCTTTAACCGGCGAACCGGGACGTTTATCTGGAATTTTAACACATCATTTAGCAT
This sequence comes from Eudiplozoon nipponicum, assembly GCA_029291075.1. Lineage (NCBI taxonomy): Eukaryota > Metazoa > Platyhelminthes > Monogenea > Mazocraeidea > Diplozoidae > Eudiplozoon > Eudiplozoon nipponicum. The sequence goes on along the minus strand of JAQBSW010004887.1, from coordinate 29,265 downwards.
CGATTTACAACAACAGGCAGTGTTGCGAATTTCTTTGTGGTACTCAAAACGCAACGGCAGCCGATTTGGCTATAGTTTTGGCTCTGCATCTAGTCAAATCTGCGACCGATACTAGGCAGAAAGTGCTTTCTAGCGTAGGTGAGAAACTTGTTAACTCGGTGGGGCCGGTTGTGTTGCAGTGGCGAGAAATGGTTATAAGGTCGTGTGGGGCACCAATAAACGATGTAAGTGTACCTTTCATCAATATTTCTACTGTGTAGTGAAAGAATAATTAATATATTTTTTAAGTAGCGTTTATTAATAGATGTCTAGTGAACTTTGTGATATGACTCATAGCCATAACAATTTCCAAAATGACAATTGGCGGGCCGTAAGCAGTCGTAACGATACCACACACATACCTATTTCCGATATTTAAGGCTAACACTTGTCCCTTTCCTCAAAAAAACTTATAATGTTCCATGTTCTTCGTGGCGACGCACCGATGTATATTCAGTTATGCATTAGGTATTACACGCCTAGTAACATGTGTGTTCCAATATGACCAGAAGGATATGAGAAAGTCAGCATGCACACACGGTGTAACCCAATATGCACTTGCGTTTTGTGCTTCTTGGTGATTCGTCAGTAGTAGCCGGCACTACATAACAAATCCATTGTATAGTTAGTCATAATGACAATGAGCACTTTCGATATTTGTGGAATTTAATTTTCGCGGTCTTGAAGAAGACTGTTGGTGTAAGATGTCAACTTTCAGCTTAGTAACCAATCAATAAAAAAGGTTTCCCAATTTTAATACTTAGCCCATGGTTCTTTCGTTGTGTGCTCGCGCAGGAAGCAACCTTTTTTTAAAACTGAAGCACAAAAGAGAGCGTCAGCCTGCTCAACATCTTAAACTTACCTCAATTGCTCGCTGTGTGTCCCATTTTAGAGCTTACACGGCCCAATTAAAGGTCCTAGTTTTGGAAATTTTCTTGTTCCCTGAACAAAATGATAAAAATTAATTTAATTCACGTTTTTTCTCCCTTTTAGGTGAAGAGGTTTTTGGACACATTGTAATAACGGTGCCTAAGTTATCGTTGCGATGAAATCTCCATGGCAGGACTTTTTACTTTACTTCCTTCCGAAATGAAATTGCTTGATGCTACTTGGCTTGTCCTGTTGTCGCCACTGCGAATTTTCATACCTATCTTTCTATTTAAACTTTCTTTGACTTTGATGATGATATTATAAAACGTAACTTTTGTATTATGTGCACAATAAAGTTGAATATGATATCATTGATGACGAAATGTTATGACTTATTCTGTTTACGTTTTTGTTTATTTTTGGAAATACAACCTGAAATTTATTTAATGCCAATTGAGTTATGAACACCTGTTTATAAAGAAAGCCATTTTATGTCTAAGGTGAAAATATTTATCTAATTTTGAAAAATGACTTGCTAGATTCGTTTTTTCTCTTTACATTGTATTATCGGCGGTATTTTAACATTTTATGAAATTGAAAATAATTCAATGTGTAAAAAACGCAAAATTAACTAAAAAGGGGAACTGAAATGTAAGGCCATATACATTTTCGCACATTTCTTGGTGAGGGTCACTGTCAATGAACTATAGCTTGATGTTAAATACGGTAACTGTCAATGAAACTATTCCTATTAAAAATATCCGTGACTTTTCCAGAATGATAGTAACATCTGTAAATCCTCAGTTTATTTTATATCAATAATCGGCATCGAAATCGATTTAAATAGCTAAATATTTTATTAATCTTTGGCTGTACCTAATTTTAAATTGGTTAAAACAGTTCTTTCGATTAATTCTCTAACAAATAAGATTCACACGAGTCTTCAGGAGGCCTTTCATATCGTGTTTAACGTTATACTGCTAATATATTTCAGTGAAATTATAAGCATAAAAAATGTAGGCGAGACTGTAGAAATTGCCCTGAAAGAATATGTCCTCTAGTATCATTTGTGCAACTATCAAGGACAGGAACATGTGAAGGATTTTTAGCCATAAATAACGATTTAGCATTTAAGGACCCTACTCGAATTTTTTTTAGATATTTCACAATCTACCTTGTAAGTTATACATGCTCGGAATTTACTATACATTGTGAGTTAGCTTTGAGATCGGATTTCTAAAGCCGTTATCTGCAGATAACTTAATTACTGCATGACATTTTTACCGTCCAAAAGTCCCACATTTGTTGATCATATATATATATATATTTATATATATATATATATATATATATATATATATATATATTGTGAGTATAGGGCGTAATACCGGCTCCCACTGATGAGTCGCCAGTAAGCCCGAAATGCGTGCAAATGAGATTATAAATTCCGTACATGCTGTCCTTGGTTTTTCTTTCTGGTCATATTTGAATTAATTTTTTACTAGGTGCGCATTACCTAATAGACAATTAAAAATGTTAACTATCACTATTTAGAGTTAAGAAAACGTTTAATTTATACGCCATTTTGGAAGAAATATAAACGTGGATTTCCTCAATGGCCATAAGCTAAGTGATTATCGATTTTATTTATGCCGGATTTCCTAGTTTATTCAATATAATTGATATCATAGTCTATTCATTTTTCAATTTATAGCAATTATATATGTGCCTAGATTCCGTAGTAACATAATTTTCCTTAATTTGTACAGGTTATTCCCGTTAACAGGTCTTCCCGTTAAAATAGACTCTAGTACATGTTCAAATTAAGCAAGTTATAGTGTAAATAGCTAGCACAGACAGTTTATTGGTACAGATCTCTAGACGTGGACTGGTCGAATGAGTATTAAACAGTTTTTCGTGATTCAATGAGAGCTAAACTGTGATCTATTATATGGACAGCTTTTAGTATTTTATTTAATAGATACCTTTTCCATGTAGAAATGAAAAACGCAATTAAACTTGTACATTAATCTATTAATTACTCTTGGAACAGTAATGTTGCTTTAGGTTGCTCAACTTTATTGTATGTTATATCCAACACTCTTTGGTTCATGAATATAATGAACTCTTTCCTGACGTTTCGTGCTCTATTTTCCGACAGCATCATAAAAATTTGTTCCACAACTATTTTTATAACTCATTACAACACTTATTACACAATATAGACCAATATATATATATATATATATATATATATATATATATACACTTTTTATATTGACTGTTGTCTATTCAGAAAATTTTTGTTTTAAACCTCGAGTTAATCAGCTGATAGGATGAAGTTAAAGCGCTTCTATGTAATTTTAAATGGCTTTTAAATTCATATAGGGTTATAAATGTTTTGTATGTTTGCAGAATAACTATCATTATTTAACCAGTAATAGTATTCTTTACACATAAGATATACTTGTATATATACTCATACATAAACCTATGCAGATTATATAGTTGCATACATGCCTATCGTATTTGCACTAGTTTATCAAGAGTATCGGGTAAACATAAATATAGTTTCAATTAAATAATCTTGTCTAAACTATTCGTTTGTTTAAATAATGATAAGATTCTTATGGAATGCGAGCCTTAATAAATTGCATAGTACCCTTTCCATGTGCAAAAATAAAAAGAAATTTTCTCAGAAAATTCGGAAGAAGAACAATGGAAAATCTTTTATTATAATCAAGGTTGCGGTCTTGATATAAACACCTGACCCATTAATTACTTAAATATATGTTTAATTATATAAATTGAAAATCTTGTTTCAACGTCATTTTCAGACAATCAGCTAATTGAAGGCTTAAAAAAGAAGGGACAAGTGAGAACCCATTAAATGAGGTCAAAAATTACATCACCTGAAAATGATGAAAATTCAAGATTTTACCGACCTATGAGTGCTATCAATTGTCCCGCACAAGAAAAATGCGGTCAAATCCACATCAAATATTGCTTACAAATATCGATGCGTATGTTGTCAATCAACTTACATAGGCCGATCGACCAGACGGTTAATTACTCGAATGAGAGAACATTGTAACTTAAACGCCTGCTTTAAATCAAATGGTGAATACACGTCTGCAATTGCGCAACACATTGTCAAAACCCAACACGTATGTTCTCCAGACGTTGCATTCAAAATAATTACTAAATGCAATAACAAAAGGGAGTTAGTCACATACGAAGCATTATGGATAAACAAATGGTAGCCGAATTTATGCAAGCAGAAGAAGCATGTTCAGGCATTGAGCTTGAACTGGATGTGACGCACGCAATTGATTGGTTTCCGTTATTTCAAACTCCCTCTATGTTTACATTTTTCTATCTTGTTTTTCCTTTATATTTATATAAAAAGGGATATCGATTTCTAGATACTTGAGGAGAATATTAATAAGAAGCGGTTATTGTATCTGATGATTTTTTTCTTTTTCACATGCTATATATAATATATATATATATTATTATATATATATATATATATATAAATTCAAAATGATGTTATCAGTTCTTTAAAAAAGCTCAACTACATTTTGTATACCATGTTGTGAAAAGTTAGCATTTAGGAATATATGTGTGTCAGAAATAGGCTGACTATAAACGAGTTACGTCTTACAAGAATTGTGGCATGCACCAAATTGATTAGGCAAGAAAGTATTAATTACACAGAGGCATGCATTTGGTGTCTACCGGTTGTTTCTTATCCTGAGTCGGCACAATACACTCGTCGACGAATTTGTGTCAAATGACGGTGTATCCTTCTGAACAGTTGCGCATCATTGCAATATAAGTGAAGAGCCTAGGTAATATTCCTGTGCGGTTCCACTCCAGCCGATAAAATCACTATATAGAGGAGGCAGAGGCTGCAAGCAACACAAACTCCACGAAAGGCTAGGTATCTTCTAAAGTTAAAAATCAACCAATCTTATAATATGCTGTAACCCGAAAGACCTAATCTCTGATGTCAATCGACTTGATGGTTGGAATTTAAATGGTAAACATAAACTAGGTCAACAAAAATAGAAACATCTATTCTGCTGGTTGTTATAAATCAATACAAAACGACAAATATATTAGGAATGCCGTATCTTGAATCTCCACGATTTGCGTTCGAGAGTTGTCGCTTTGCACTATCAGTGTCGCAAATATCTCTCCATTTGCAAGTTGGCATCGACATACTCGCGGTTTGATCCTCGATAGTTAGTTTGCCGTCCTACTCTGATAATGGTCATGGAAGGTCGAAACACGTCAGTGCGTTGCGGCTGGCGGTAGTTTTGTTACGTTGTTCGACGACTGGTTAAATACAATGGGATTGGTGTTTACTTCAAGCTCGCAAACTTGACTTAAAGAATTTTTACCACTACCCGCGAAATCAATTATTGTTAAATTGTATTGTCTATATATGTTTGTGTTGCGAAAGCTGCAAACAGTTAATGTTCGTGACTGCATAGAAATTGTGCAGCCGACATTTCCAGTCAAGTTCAATGTATGCGAGACTGCTAGACGTGAGAGCCGCATATCTAAATTTGATTTCCATATATATTCAATGCGGTTTGATCCTCGATAGTCAGTTTGTCGTCGTACTCTGATGATGATCATGGAAGGTCGAAACGCATCAATGCGTTGCGGCTGGCGGTAGTTTTATTACGTTGTTCAACGACAGGTTAGATACAATGGGATTAGTGTTTACTTCAAGCTCGCAAACTTGATTTAAAGAATTGTTACCACCACCGGCGAAATCAATTATTGTTAAATTGTATAGCCGTTACATGTCCCGAACAAATGACTGGAGTCATCTTGTCCACAAGTGTCGAGCGCAATCTTGGTCTTCTCTACTACATTGACATCAACAGTGCTAGCCGATATCGCCTTAATTCATTCGCCAATGTAACGCGGAATAGATCCGCCTGCGCCACTATTGTAGTGGCCGACGTCTGTCAAGCCACCGCAAACCTTACACATACATTGATATTTGCCATCATGATATGCAGATTAAGCAATCACTGCCTATGTGCAGAAGGGTAACAATTATTTAAATGAATTTTTGCGAATTTGAGATAAGCACCCATAAACATTTTATTTGTTTAGTAGCACAGTGCAGCCAAACTGCCATCATATGCACATGCTGTGGCGCTCCGCCTTCCCCTGATGACCATAAAAGCCAGATGGCCAATTGACAAACGTATATTAAACCGCAGTGTATATTTAAGATTTTTGTTTAACAATCGGTAACGCAGCTCGCCCGTATTTTGTTCGCACACATTGTATCTGATTGGACCGTCCAATGATTGAATGGGAAGGCAAAAACTATTGTTCATCTAGTAAGTATCATGGAGACTAATTAACGTTCGGAATGATAGTTTTAACCAACTTACCACACTCTTTGAGTAGTTTTTGATTGAAAACTAATCCCGTGCCGGGCGAAAAAGCGGTAATTTTTTAATGCTATGGGCCTAAAATTGGAGCCCACAGAGTTGATTCTGCGGCACTACCAATATTGTCGTGTGTTCGGTGGAGAATAAAGAAATGATAATGTCGCTACTAGGTTGGAAAGAACGTCGAAGCGTAACAACTTACTTGAATTTGACGTTTAAATCCGTTGTATTGATGGTCAGTTTGCCAAAGGATTACGAGCGCCATCATATTCTGAAAAGACACTTTTTTAGCCACATCTAAAGTTGACTGAATCCACCACATATTACAAATGGCGAAGATGGTGATGAAGTGGGCCCTCGAAATGACATGAGATGGATATTGACACCCACTTGTGAAGAAGTGGCAGAGACTAGCGGTCTCAGAACGAACCGCAGAGCCCCCAGGTTTGACGGCCTTCTAAATTTTTCAAATTCGGTGGAATAAAAATTCAGCATCTTGAAAAGCTAATTACCACAACCTGGTTGGTGGAATCCGTACCAAGCGAGGGGAAGATTACCGTTGCTGTGCATGTTCACAAAAATGTGACACTAGCACTCCTGCCAACTGCCATTGTATCACTGCTTTATGCTGAATTAAAGTTGTCCCTGCTTTCATGTTCGGAAGGATTTGTGAAGAGCGATATAAGCGATCTAGGCTAACCCAGGCATGGTATTGACCATGAATGGGGTATGTGGACCAAATGCACACACTCTGGTGCACACTTGAGCTACGCCACCGGTGTCAGCGGATTATTATTGCTGTCTTCCTAGTCTACTCAGCTGTTTTCGATTCTGCCTTGTGTGTGGTTTTTATGGTGAGCTATGCTAAACGATGGTGTCCGGACCAAAATTGGTCTATTCTGGAAGCCTGTTATAATAATACCACGACATGAATTCTCTGCATCTTATTTGATTGGTTTTGGTAATCGATGACAATGTGTCATTGATCCCACTCTGTTTAATTGTCGTCGATGCCGTCTTCGCCGACATCATCGCAACACACCGCGGGGTCAAGATCGGCGGTGGTAGTCGGTTTGCTGATATCGAATACACTGACGACGCAGCTCAGAAGGCAGAAACGTAAGACTAGCTTAGAAAAAGCCAATAGTTGTGCTAAAGAAGTGTCTACTCGCTACAGTCTAAAGTTAAACGCACAAAGAGCTGAATATGAAGTTAAATTGCACCATTCTTTAAATCAAAGATCTCGTTCCTCTAAGATTCCTGATAACGAAAGACGGATCAGCTCCTGCCAAAATTTCCAGACGTATTAGCATGGATCTGCTGCTTTTGGAGAAGTGTGCAAACCACTTTGGAAACGACTGTTTATTTTAATAAGCACCAAGTCAAAGGTCTCTAAGCCAAGTATTTTGTCAGTTCTGATTTATACTGTGGCGACTTTTCAGGTGACACACTGTAGCTACCAGCATCTGGACAGCTTTGTTAGTCTGTGATTTGACAAAAGTCATCGACATTCATCAGGAGCACAGCCAACCAGTTCTATACGACCGTTCATCCACGCTTAATCATCATGGAACCTTGCTATGATACGTCGATTGCTCTATTTTGGATTTTATGCAAACACCAATTTGATATTCTGCTCGCCAATCCAGCGAAGCAACTCCGGTGGATGGCTGGAACTGCAAGAGGCGTAGACCAGCCATCTGTTGGAAGTATGCTATTATTCGCGATATTGGTCACTTGATCATGGCGCGCGGTAGTCTCCAGAGGCAACCAAAGACAATTGAATGGACGAAAATATGTCGGAGTCTAGCGGCAAACAGGATTTAGTGAAGAGGCCAGTTTAGTTATATCTTCCTAGTATTGGCTCCTCCAGATCCCATCCTGCGAGAGATCTAAGTTTCCGTTTATTGTATAGTATTTGCTTCTCAATTCCATGTTAATTACGCTTTGCGAATAACCTCTATTATCTACCTCGTGGGTACGCCGACGTAATAAAATAGGTCACCAAATTAATCTCAGCATAATGCCCCGTACATGGATGCCGACGACAACAACCGATCAAATGTTAAGAAGTTTATTTTTTTAAACAAATAAATTCTGAAAATAATTAATATTTTGAAAATATTGATAGCTGCATTTTATGTAGTTCTGAAATTAACTAAAACGGGTCCGACGAATTACCTGAACCAAAATTAATCAGAAAAATATTCATGAAATAAAAATAAAGGTTTTTTTACGTGAAGAAACGAAATCACAGCCAAAAATAAGTCAATTCGTATGTAAACACACAGTCATGTTTAAAAGTTAAATTATTTAGCAAGGCACTTCACACGTACCCAGAGATAGGACATTTCACATTAAGGTTATAATTTGCATATCCACCGTATGCTGCCTAGTGGTTTTAACGTTAGTTGTGTGCATTGAATGATCATCAGTATTAGAAAATATCCCTTGCAGTGATTGCGCAGCCAACAAATAATTAAGAAGAAATTTTTACAAATTAAATTTTATTTACAGTCATGTGAGCAAGATGAAGAGCATGTTGGACATTTTTCTGAAATTGCCTTCGTATACATAGGAAAAAATACGCATGAAATAAATTTAGATAAACTGTTTAAAAATAACTCCGGTATCTTAGCCAGTCATCTTAAGGGCGTTTCCATCAAGTGATAAGCCTATCTTGTAAGCCATTTTGGATTCATGTTGATAATGCTCTGAATTTAATTCGGGAGTTTACGTAATAACGAAGTTAATAGGTGCTGTGGAGCGTTGACCGTAAATGAGAAAATCGGAACATTTATGAAGCGCCATACATCAAATAACGAAACTATTGCTAAACATTAAAGCACCCATGAATTGTAGTACTCGATTGGAAAATAATAAAAAGAAACAATACGTATGTGCAGCCAGCTCATAAAAAACAATCTGTTTAAAAACCAATCACGTTGTATTTAACCAGTCGTCGAACAACATAGCAAAAGTACCCGCATTCACACATCCTGACGCGTTGAGGCTATCACTTCTAGTAATCTCGCATACATTGTACCTGGCTGGAAATGTCGGTTGCATAATTTCTATGCAGTCACGAAATGATGGTAGCTTCGCTATGTTGTGCATTGACTTTGATGTTTATTTCTGGGTGTTATCACCACCCGTGCAATCAATGATTGATTAATCTGTAAAAACGTCCTGTAGTGCAATAATAGATACGGTACCTTCCGAAATGCAGAACAAACAACAAGTAGTTGTACCACGAGGCGCGGAATGGTGACCGATTTGACAAACACGTGAAGCATTAAGAATGCTACCAATTACACACCGGCAGTGCATCACCAAAACATACAGGCAAGTAAATGCGTCGCCACTTTTCTTCCAACACCGGGGATGCTGAGTCCGACATACTTATTCACACATGGCACATAAGATATACCACTTCGCAAAGTCGTCATTCATTAATTTGAAAAACCGTGTGTTGTTAAGTCTAATCAAATTATATTATTTAACCAAAAATATCAAAAAAAATTTACATCCATCTTTACAATGAATGTGTTTTCTTCATATTAAAAGAAGCTTATGTTTTTTATGATAATAATAGTAATATATATATATATATATATATATATATATATATATATATATATATATATATATATATTGTCGATATAAGCCTAAAGCTGTAAAATATATGCTTATTCTTAAGCGATACCCATGAGGCAAAGTTGATCATATTACATTAGTTGGTAAAGACTGAAATGACATACAACGTATCAATACAATTTAACAATAATTTATTGCGCGAGTGGTGGTAACAATTCTTTAAATCAAGTTTGCGAGCTTAAAGTAAGCACCAATCCCATTGTATTTAACCAGTCGTCGAGCAACATAACAGTGCGTTGCGGCTAGCGGTAGTTTTGTTATATTGTTCGACGACTGGTTAAATACAATGGGATTGGTGTTTACTTCAAGCACGCAAACTTGATTAAAAGAACGTATAGCTTCGATAGAGTAGTGGACCAATTACATGAATGAACAAAATTTTACAAGACTGAAATTAATTGTGTATTCCGTTGATCTATATCTATTTCAGCTTTCCGTTCACAAAAATAATAATAATCCTAGTTTATAGTTGATTTATATAGTGTAAAGTAATTAATTTAGGATGCTGTCGTGTATTGGAAATGGTTGGTACAATAGGAATCAAGTTTCAAAGTTTGTTAACCCATTAATCTGTGATTGAAATTGAAGAGCCGATCGAACTTAGAGGAAAAAAATAAACGGTTTGAAAAATAAAGGCTCTTAGGCTGAGATGAAAGTAATTGAACTGATCGAACATCAGTACCTACTATAGAAATAGCTAATTGCATGCTTGAAATAAGATAGTAATGGAACATTCAGAGGCAAAATATAGATTCATTGAAATCATACCACCATTTATACGCAAGAAATAAAAGCAATTTAGTGGTTTGTACCGGGAAAATGTACGTCTTACAAAATTAATGAAAAAAATAAAAGGCTAGTTATTATTTCGTTTCACAGTTTTAGTCACTGACTCGGGATTATGTATCTTCTTTTTCTGTCAATAGACGGTATCCGCACATATGTAATCAGATGTTTTAGCATATTCACAAATGTGTGTTTTGAATACAAAACGAGAACAGCCGTTAACAAAACTCCGAAAGTATTAAAAATATTAATAAATCGGTCTGAACGAGAACACTTAATTTGGTTCATGACGGTTTTTCTCTTTGTTAATGCTGCAAGAGAATAAGCTTCTAAGCATCGTGAGAAGTAGTTTTAGGAGCTCTAAAAACGACCGTCCAATAGGGTTTACCATTAACAGACTGTGATGGAGTAGGGAATACAAAAGGTCTTCTAAGGACCATAGTTTTTCGCGATCTGTCGATGGTCACAACTTCCGTACATCAAGAAATTCTGCTCACTTTAGCATGGTTGCAAAATAGAAACCTACCGCTTATCTTGTCAATTGTTAGGTGGATGTTCAACAGATGGCGCACACCTTTCGAAACTTCGATCAAATCCACAAGCTTGTTTAAAACAGGACCAGAATGGTATGCGAAAATCAACCTTAACAAAAGGTATAATTTCATTTCGTGCTTACTGGCAACTCGTCAGTAGGAGTCGGCACTACGCCCAAAGCCGACTGCCCAGCTACGGTGCTAAGTAAAATCAAAGTCAGACCGGGTCAGTGCTGGTAGTGATGCAGATCAATGCTTCTGTTATCGTAGGAGCATAAACGAAATCAACCATTCAGAAGGCACCCGGTGATGAGCAATGAAAGTGATAAGTGATTGACATTAAAAGGTAGTGTAATTTATGCCAAGTTCAAAATATGCATACTGATGCTGCCAAAGAAATATGCTCTTTAATATCACATGAAAAGTATGGAAGGAGCATAGCACATTTCGTTATGGATGCATCAAGACTGGTCATCACCCAAACCGATAGAGTTAAATGATAGGTTGATTAACCATAGACACTCACAAACCTGCCAGAGCTAAAGGTTTACCAGAACACAAAAAATTATATATTTTCACCATGCAAGAACAGATGTGTAAAAAACGCCATATGTGAGAGTAGGACTTGGTTAGTCATTCAAAAGATAGTTAAGCAATAGATCGTCATAGTGATACGACAGTCATGTGGACAGGCATACTCTCCCTGAAGAGCGTAGGCAGAAAGACAAAATTTGTAGACAGGCAGCAGCATCGTCGGTGCGTCAGCACGCCACTGTGTTAGTTCTAAACAATATACAATTGATTGTCACGGCAATATGGGCAGCATTCGTCCCCGGCAACTTTCTCGCATCTTACGTGGCTACCTTCTGAAAATTTGCGGCGTCTCTCGGAAGACGCAGTTTGTCGATCACCGACTGTTTTTGTTGCACTCCTTGACACGTGAATGTTGGCTGAAATCTGAAAATCAATAAAAATACCTCGTTATTTGTTTTCAAAGTACCTGGTAAGGGTAAGCAGTAGTTAAACTACCGTCAGCCACACGTGCTGCTTTGCTCGAATGGTTAAATACAATGCGATTTGTGTTTAATTCACACTCGCAAATTTGATTTAAAGAATTGTTAACACCACCCGCGCAATCAATTATTTTCCAATTTTATTGCTTATATATGTATATGTGGCGAAAGCTGCAAACAGTTAATGTTCGTGACTGCATAGAAATTGTGCAGCCGACATTTCCAGTCAAGTTCAATGTATGCAAGACTGCAAGAGGTGAGAGCCGCATATCTAAATTTGATTTCCATATATATTCAATGCGGTTTGATCCTCGATAGTCAGTTTGCCGTCGTACTCTGATGATAATAATGGAAGGTTAAAACGCGTCAGTGCGTCGCGGCTGGCGGTAGTTTTGTTATGTTGTTCGACGACTGGTTAAATAAAATGGGATCGCTGTTTACTGTAAGCTCGCAAACTTGATTTTTTTTAAATATTTTAAGATGTTTGTTTTTTGTTACAATTAATGTGGTTAAATGGCAGTAAAAAATTAAATACTAATGGCTTTAGTATTTCTGTGTCCAATGATTATTACGCATACACGAGGCACGATTATCTAGTTAAACGTAAGTAATTGTTATTTAATAAACCAGCCAAAAGCATATATTTCCTTTGTGTCCAAATGGTTTAGTTATTTTCAAAAAAGGCCCAGCAAATTATGGTGCGTGGAGAGTATTTATTGTTGTATTACTTGCCATAATCTTTGTACTGAGCGCTCTGTTGATAGACATTCTCGTAGATAAGCAAAATATAGACGAGGAGCGAAACCGCCATACTTTTTTACAAAACAACAATCGTTTTGCACTAAACCATATTTCTTCTTTCGGATAAGACAACTTTTCGACAAAGTTTTTAGCGTAAAAAAATTAACACTGAAAATTCTAGCTTTTCTGTAAGACGCATCATCATATAACACAGTTAATGAAGGAAAATTGTCCGGTATTCATTTGCACTGAATTACTGGTTCATTTAAAAACCAGTTGGATTAAATAAGATCACTTGTTATTATTTAAAAATAAATAGAGATAGCAGATTATTGCCAGGGTTCGAGAAACATTCATTCAGTAATATTCTTAAATGCAAACAGACAAGACAACTACTGAAACTAACATTGGTTGCGTGAGCGGTGATAACAATTACTATATCATGATATACACACCTCACCAATCAAGTCAATACATTTGTCAGCATAAACTAAGAATTGTATAGTGTAGAAAAGGCAATTCATCCAGTAGACAGATTTCGTCCTTATTGGGAACTCATCATGTACTGTTCGCATCAAATTCTGGCCAGTACTTGATGAGTTCCCCGCTTCATCTATTTGAACAAATCTATTAGAATCGATTCTTTAGCAACTGGTCAATTCGCCCAATATAAAGCTTTGATCATTTATTGCATCTTAATTTCCAAACTGAATATATAAATGATAAGATACGTTAAAAAAGTATGAATACCAGAGAAAATATCTAATTGATATAAGGCTTTTTCAATAAAAATGTTACACGCTAAATTACTGATTTTGTAAAAAGTACTGTTACTAATACATGAAATGGTTGAACGAAAAAATACAGCTTAATTTGGTTTTTCTATAAACAATATGATTCTTAGTAGTATAGCTAGGCAGAGCTTATTGCCATGTTATATCAGTGTATAGAAATGCTAGATATATAGCGGGACTAGTGTTCATCCCTAGCTGGGAAACTTGATTTAAATGATTGGTATCACCATCCACGTAATTATTGCTTGTTTAAATATCATGGCTATGACCTTATTTATGCTTTTCTGGTAGAACATTCATCTATATGTATATAATTGAATATGCTTTTATTTTTATTGATTTTTGATCCTCTCAGATGTTCATTAGCGTTAGAAATAGTCAGTCATATTATTTTCAGAACTACAAAGGTACTGAAAATTTTTCGTACTTTATTTTAGAATTCGCGAGCCATCAGAATTTTAAGCTGTTTAATTAGGCTTCCATATTTGAACTTTGAACTATATGAATATATTCGTCTATTCTATTTTAATTAACTCATTAATTAATAGCCAGAATGATGTAGAGGAATAATTGCGTGTTAACAATTCTGTCACATTTCTTGAGTTGACCTTTTGGGCTTGCATGCTATATTTTTATTTGATTGGTTTCAAATAAAATTACCGTTTATTGAGAGTTATTGCCTCCAAAACTTATCCAATGGGGTTATATACGGCAACAGGGATATTTCTATTGTCTCAAAATCCTACTAATAAAGCCGTTACTTTTTTGTCTTCACATTTTCATGAGAACTGGGCAATCGTTCTAGCTGGCGAGGTTCAACAGTACAAACGGTAGGAGGAAGGTAGCCAAAAGGAAAGAAATCAGGCTATGCGGACGAGTCGGTTATCGGATGACCATTACACTCTTATTTTCTGATAAGTAGAAAGCCCATTTAAAGCGCTGACAATCAAAGAATGCTCGATATTTTAAACATGAAATGATGTTTAAAAACTAACATTAGTGTCGTCGTGAGAGACGACATCCCCAGCACTACACCCATTCTCTGTCGTTTGTTTCTCGCCTTCTTGTTGATCTGCGAAGAAGATGGCAATTGCTTCGTCGTTGCTCGGATCTAAGGGTTTTCCACCAAAACTGGCGTTTATTAGCCATTCGTTGGAAGAATGCGAGTTTGCTTTATTCGTGCTTTCAGAACTCCCACACGCATTATTGGCCTGCATTACCATTGATGTAACGTCGTTGTCAGACGCCTCAGATGACAAATCGAGACAGTGAGCAAGCATCTTCAATTGGCTGTCTAATTGACTTAACTTCTCCAGACTGTACAATTGTTGTTTTGTGGCATCTACCTGTTGATCAGCTTCATCTATACAATCAATAGAAAAAATTTTTTAATTGGGCAACTATTATTATTTTGCCGTTCTAACACAAACTTTTGAACTATTCTTGGCTAAAGCAGCCATCATATTTTGTCTTCATTACTGTTATACTTTCGTATATCTTCCTCTAAGATGTTCTCAGCGACGCCACCCTCTATGTGATGCCAGAAACGAGATGAAATCGCTCTTAATACACCACTTGCGCGAATGTACACCAGCTCCCGATACTTTAAGCTCACACGTGATGAGCCCACTCTCGCCAACAGGAAAGCATACGAAGTCGTCTGCTGATGCCTTAAAACCAGATGGTGATTGTCAGCCTTCGTTGAAACACTATCTAAAGGAAGGAAACTGAATCTTCATCAATCACCGCCTGGTGCGGCTATCTAAAGATGGATTATGATTCAAGAGAAGTACTCAGCTTCCTGCTACCTTTGCAATCCCAGTTGACTGTTTAAAAGCAAGAGATGCAGTCTCGATTGAAAGATTGAGTGGTACCAAGACACCGCTCGAGCAATATTCCCATAAAACTTTATCAATCAATATGTTATGGAAGGCGGTGTATCCTTCCACAGAAATTTGGCCCAGTAAAATAATGGAGGTAAGTTTTATTCTATGAGGAAGGTCTTGTTATCCACGTAGAACAAAATGAACAACACGAAATCAACTCAAATGAATGCATACAAACCGATCCGTCTAGACTATCCCCACTTAATGTTAGTTAGAAACAAGCACCTATTTCCAAGAAAGTTTCGTGTATAAATAAAACTCGAAACATTTTTTTACGCTCGACATCTTGTAGCCAAGAATAGTCTAACTACATAGTCTTAGCTATTGGTATCCATCTATTTGCTTCTTCGATAGGCAAATACAAATCTAAAAATCTTATCACTTTTAACGACAATACTTCAAGTACATCACACAATTAGTACTTGATATAAATCTTATCGACTGATTTATATTGTTTAAATAAAAAACAATCTACATAAAAAAGTACACAAAAAATTGAAGAAACATAACAAAGTACAGCTTTGCATGGGGCTTGGAAAGCCACATGGTAACATCAGTGCACGAACGAATTGTTATTGTTTGCTTAATTTCGAACACCATCGATTTATGCTAACACACCCAGATAGAAAATCGATTAGTTGGCATATCGCCATTTTCACAAGAAAAACATGTTGAGTTATAGACATACGCGCAATAAAATTATTTTGCACTAATTAATACAAGTCTATTCTACTATATTAAATTGAAAAAAAAACTAGCATATACCTTATTCATAAGTGGAGCGCTAGTGATTGTAGTTGGATTATTTAGAAAGCAGTGGTTAAATGTTTTCTGCTCCAAAAGTATAAAAATGTGGACTTAACCCAATAACAATAGCGTTACAAATCATTGCCAACTTGATAGTGAATAAGTAGTTTCATAATCTATTTCATGCTATTGCAAGCATTCCCCTAAACAGTATATTATCAACCAATTGGAAGATCACATATTTATCTTTTAACATACATTTTAGAAAACGTAAATACACAAAATGCATATGCTAATGTTATAACAGTTCTGCCAAAGAAACAGGTTAAATACAGTTTGTTGCGAAGAACTAATATATATGCAAGTATGTATAAGGTGTTGCGAACCTAGCAACAAATTAGTTCAGTTGTGACCAGAAGGATAAACCAAAGACAGCATGAACGCAAAGTATAATCTCATGCACATTCGTTTCGTGCTTACTGCCGACTCATCAGTAGGAGCCAGTATTACGCCCTTTAACCACAATATATTTGGGTAAGGAATGTGGGATAATAGGACGAAACAATCTTCTAGACGAATGTGTAAACTTGCAGTAGAGTAGCTAACATCGTATAGTCTCGACAATGCGACTTCAATGCTAACACACACTATATAATATATATACCGAGTCTGTAAAGGATACTAACACTATGGCTATTGTGTTAGTAACCGATACCAACATTATAGTACTAACACAAGAGTTTCCAAGTCGGTACATGGTACTAACATGATGGATATCAATGTATGCTATAGTACACCGAAATTGAGAAATACAACTATTTATGAACACCTGTTACTCCAGTAAATCCACACACTCTGGCCTTGATCGATATCAGTTATCAAATTTCGCGATAAGCATGACATCATTAAATTCAATATATAACAATTAAATATTGTTTGCTGCGGAGAACTACTGTATATGCAAGTATGTTTTAGGTGTTGCGAACCTAGTAACAAAATATTTCAGTTGTGACCAGTAAGATAAACCAAAGACAGTATGAACGGAAAGTATAATCTCATGCACATTCGTTTCGTACTTACTGGCGACTCATCAGTAGGAGCTGGTATTACTCCCTTTAACCACTATATATTTGGGTGAGGAATATGGGATAATAGGACCTAATACATACTTGCATATATATTAGTTTTCCGCAAAAACAGTATTTAACTGTTATAAATTGAATTTAATGATGTCATGCTTATCGCGAAATGTGATAACTGATATCGATCAAGGCAAGAGTGTATGGATTTACTGGAGTAACAGATGTTCAGAAATACTTGAAATTCTCAATTTCGGTGCAACATGGCATACATTGGTATCCATCATGTTAGTTCCATGTACTCACTTAGAAACCATAGTGTTAGTACCATGTACCTTTTCGGTACAATAATGTTGGTATCGATTACTAACACAATAGGCATAGTGTTAGTATCCTTTGCAGACTCGGTATATATATTATATAGTGTGAGTTAGCGTTGAAGTCGCATTGCCGTTGACTTTAGATGATGTTAGCTTCACTATTGCAGGTTTACACATTCGTCTAGAAGATTGTACCGTCCTATTATTCCACATTCTTCTACCAAATATATAGTGGTTAAAGGGCGTAATACCGGCTCCTACTGATGAGTCGCCAATAATCACGAAACGAATGTGCATGAGATTATACTTTGCGTTCATGCTGTCTTTGGTTTATCCTTCTGGTCACAACTGAAAGAAACAGGTTGCTTAGTATAGTAAAGGAAACCTAAAAATACCGGATTTCAAAAGCATTAAGGCAAAAATCTTAAAAATATAAAAAATATTTCGAGGTATTTTATTACAATTCCAGATGGCTAAATTTATTTTAAATATATAATTTGGAAAATGGCAAAATGGGACGAGCTGTCTAGAACAAAGAAATTTTTCCGTATTAAACAATTTGAAAGTGCAATGCCGTTAATTTGGTACAAATAATTAGTCGTCTACGTTTCTACGTGGGATTTCACTGTAACTATCCTGCAAAAATTAATCATTTGCATAGGAATAAAGTAAGATTGGTTGTGCAATGATCTGATGCGTTAATCAGTTATAAAACAGGAATTCATGTAATGAAGTAACTTTCATGTAGTTCCTTTTTCTACATTGCTGCAAAGATCGACTTTACGCTGCGTTTCATTTTTACTTCTGATTGGCATCAAGAGGTATACATGGCGACCGGTTGGCATCAAGAGGTATACATGGCGACCGGTTGGCATCAAGAGGTATACATGGCGACCGGTTGCATAGAAAAAACAAAGGATATTATTGGCACAAGACAAGTTTCAGCAACAATCGAATAAATAATTTTAATCTTCATTTTTGTGGCGAAATAATTTAATCAAGGTTAAACAAATCAAAACCACAAGAATGGAAGCCTTAAATATAGTCCAGTCTAGTTACAGCGCAACTAGCGCCACTCTATTACCACACTAACTTGAACACCTCAAAATTATAATAGTGTGTACACGCAAAGCAGATTTCATAGCAATTTTAAACAGAAGTGCGCAGTGGATAGTCCAAGGCTCTGGAGTAGATGAGTTCCGATTCGAGCCCCGACCGCCGCCAATTCTACTGGATGAATTCTCTGCTACCTTACGTAATATATAGCATGTACTAACAGCATATATATATATATATATATATATATATTACAATTAATAGTTTAGACAAAATTTATTGAAAATATATGTTTGCAATAGACTGTAAATTACATAGTATCATATTCAACCAATCTGCTATACTAGTTTAGTTCAAATTAAGCACTGCGCTGCAGTAGTTAGAACCATCGCATCCTGGGATCGTAACTTTGAGAATTTGGTTCAGTTATACATTTCAGAATCTACATGACTGGTGCCGCGAATTAAACGTAATTTTCAGCTTTGTATCAACTGGCATTATCTGTGAGTCATACTCTCATGTGTGCATTATGCCTGAATATCCAGCTGGTGAGTCTAATATTTATAAATGATTCATAAATAATACATATATATATATATATATATATATATATATATATATATATATATATATATAAGTGAACTAGCAGGATTTTATGGCATATCTTTTCAGTATAAACTCAGCTTTGTATAATGTATCAAATGAGATTCACATGTTTATCCGTTTCTTTATTATTAGTTACTCATTAAGTACTTGCGCGAGTTAGATTGAGCAGTTTATGAGTTACTGGACTGAAGCATATATGCTCTGATTCGAAACTCGACTATGGAAATTTTAGGAAGTACTAGAGTTCAAAATAAGAACGAAGCTATGTTTTCCTCATACTGATAACTTTTACATAATGAAATCCTGTCATGATACTATAATGCAATATCATTTCACTAGATGGAGCAATGTTAGTTCTAAAGTGACAGATCGTGGGTGACTAGTTGGAAACTCAGGTCCAAAACGATATCAACTAAGCTCCACGGAAATAAAGCATGCAGAAAGACGTAAGTTGGTAAATTACTGAAAAAACGTAGAGTGAGCATGAAACGTACAAGTCAAATTGATACCATTTTTTGTACATGTTTCCTTTGTTATATCTTCCTGTTCCAAAAGTCTGAATTGTACTAGCTATGCCTGCCTAACCAAAACTACTTAGTATATATAAAAATCCATCGTGTTGGTACCATGTACCGACTCGGCGACCATAATGTTAGCACCATGTACGTTTTTAGTAGCATAATGTTGGTATTGGGTACTGACACAATAGCCATAGTGTTAATTTCCTTTACAGACTCGGTATATATATATATATATATATATATATATATATAAGCCCGACGAGAGATTTTTAAAATACCAGACCTTGTTACTCGAAACGTTACTTTACAATTTCTTTGTAATTCTCACGAAATGCTTCACATTGTATAGAGGAATGACTTTGAACGGGTAGGCTCTGACTTGCTTGCCTTTTTGCTAGTTCAGTATGACACTCCAAATTAAGAAAGCAGTTCGGTTAAAGTTAATTTTTCTATTAATTAAAAAAGAGTAAAACAATCTTCCGTTAAGAACATCTTCAAGAGCCTGTAGAACTAAACATGTAATTTCCGTTTAAATAGTCTTCCGAAACCGGAGGCCCAAATATTCGAAGTAAAATTGAAGACAATGGATGTAAACGCCTCGTTAGGTATTTCTTAAATGATTGCGTAGTGCGAGCGTCTCCTTTAGAGTTTCCGCGAGTTACAGTCGTGGGTTGTCGCTTTGCACTATCAGTTACGCAAAGATCCGATTAATATCTATTTTGAAGTACGCATCGAGTTCGTATTAGTGGTGGCTGGGAGCTTACTCGTACCTTTCTCCTGAATGCTTTAACAACGTTCATACTAACGACGGGAAATGAGGTAAGACAAGGGTCAGGTAAGTTTGCCAATATGTATTAGGTGCTGCGAACCTAGTAACAAATTAGTTCAGTTGTGACCAGAAGGATAAACCAAAGGCAGCATGAACGGAAAGTATAGTCTCATGCACATTCGTTTCGTGCTTACTGGCGACTCATCAGTAGGAGCCGGTATTACGCCCTTTAACCACTATATATTTGGGTGAAGAATATGGGATAATAGGACGGTACAATCTCCCAGAGGAATGTGTAAACCTGCAATAATGAAGCCAACATCATTTAAAGTCTTCGACAATGCGACTTCATCGCTAACTCACTTTATATAATATATAAACCTAGTCTGTAAAGGATACAAACACTATGGCTATTGCGTCAGTAACCGATACGAACATTATTGTACCGAAAAGGTAATTGGTACTAACACTATGGTTGCCGAGTCGGTACATGGTACCAACATGATGGATATCAATGTATGCCATAGTTACCACCAATTAAAGAAAAACTACCGCTCAGTTCAACATCAAATGTTTTATATCAATATACATGCGTATGTTGTCGATCAACTTAAGTAGACTACTCAATCAGGCGACTATGAACTCTAGTGGTAGAACATTAAAATTTAAACATATGCGTCAAATCAAATTTGGACAACACGTCTACAATTGCGCAACATAGCATTGAAAACTCACGCGTAATTTCACCAAATAATGCTTTTAAGAGACCAAATGCAATTTACGAAATGTTTTCGCAATTTATAAAACGCTGCAGATAAATAAATTGAAGCTTGATTTATGCAAACAGAAAAGGCGTATTCCAGCATTGCGTTTGAATTGGAAGCATACATTTAAATGATTGAACGTTTCCCTATTTAGCACTAATTCCCAGTTTTGAGCCTGAACAGTAGTATATTCACGATTTTTTATTGGACAGTTCACTATATCGCACTCAGTTTTGGCTTCAATATTCTGTTTGTTTTATCTTTCGAGGGTATCTATGTATCTAATTATGATCGTGGAAGGTCGAAACGCATCAGTCCGTAAGACATACGACAGTTTTGCTTTGTTGTTCGACGACTGGTTAAATACAATGGGATTGGTGTTTACTCCAAGCTCGCAAAGTTGATTAGAAGAAAATATATCTAAATGTGTTCATCTCTACATCATCATCATCATCATCATCATCATCATCATCATCATCATCATCATCATCATCATGTCCAGCCACACAAAAGTCAAAAGTGACTAATGTTTCACTGCCATATAACCAAATGTATATAAGTGAATTTAGACAAATTATTAGTGAGATTTACGAGAGAGAGAGAAGTAATACCTCGCTACTATGAGAAAATTTATCAGGATAACTCACAGATACTTGAGGATAAAATGAGAAAAAGATGTTTCTAGCTTCTGAAAAAGTTTAATTTTCTTCTCGCACTATATAAAATTATATACTTGTAGTTAAAAACATTTTACAAGCATCGTGGCTTACAATGCCATCAATACTTTCTACAAGTTAATTCAGGATAACAAACATTTATGCAGTACACCAAAAATGTATCTCAGAATTCTTATAAGTTAATGTCTTTAAAATCTCCAACGTAAATCTATTGTACAACATATGACGTGAAGCAAAGCTGTAGAAAGTATCAAATCCACGACGTAACCGAAAATGAGATTAACAGCCACTCCGAAAGCCTGCTATATTCCGGCAAACCCGTCATACGCAGGCCTCGATCAACATTTCGTAGTAATCATGGCAAAATTCAAACAATCATATAATAATCAAAACGTTAAGATATATTGCTTAGTGCTATCCTTCTTTTTTGTTAATTATGCCGTCTTTTTTCTTCTGCAGGTCAACTGATAGCACTCATAGGTCGGTAAAATCTTGAATGTAGTACATTTTCAGGTGCTCTGATTACTGGCCTTAATTGATGGGTTCTCACTTGTCCCTTCTTTTTTAAACCTTCCATCAGCTGATTGTCTGAAAATGACATTGGAACAAAATTTTACACTCTTTTTATCAAAATTTTTGGGACTTTATTTCCAGTCCCATCTTCAGAGTTGACACTATACGCACGGGAAAAAACAACTTGTGGCAAATGTGGTATCCTCATTCAAGACAATCTATTTATATTTATTTTAATTACAAAAGTACTTTTTATTATTATTATTAATTACTTACATATGTCAGTATAAACTAAGAATTGTATAGTGTAGAAAAGGCAATTCATCCAGTAGACCGGTTTCGTCCTTATTGGGAACTCATCATGTACTGGCCAGAATTTGCCGCGGACAGGATTCGAACCTGGGCACGTCTGCTTCGGAATCTGGTGCTCTAACCACTGAGCCATCCTGCCGCACACTACACTGCACACAATTTTCAGTTATATACTAACTAATGTAACTTGGTTAGTCAATTTTTCCTTTAGGTGGAGCTCATATGGCATCCATTTAGACCCAAAGTTCCAACTAACCATGCCCAATCTGTCATTACTGAACAGACACCACATTACATGGGGAAGTGGTATTGAAATGAACATTTATATAATTAAACGAACATTGGTTGCGCGGGTGGTGATAACAATTATTATAATCAAGGTTGCGGTCTTGATATAAACACCTGACCCATTAATAACTTACATATGTCAGATAAACTAGTGATCAGTATAGAAAGGCAATTATCTGTAGACTGAGCTCGCCCTTACAATATCATGACTGGCTGATTTCTGTGATTAGATTCGAATTGCTAATGGTCTGAGGCACTGATTGAGTTATCTTCTAAAGCTGCACGACATTACACTGCACACAATTTTCAGTTTTATACTAACTAATGTAACTTGTTTAGTCTATTTTTTAGATATTAGTTAGTATAAAACTGAAAATTGTGTGCAGTGTAGTGTGCGGCAGGATGGCTCAGTGGTTAGAGCACCAGATTCCGAAACAGACGTGCCCAGGTTCGAATCCTGTCCGCGGCAAATTCTGGCCAGTACATGATGAGTTCCCAATAAGGACGAAACCGGTCTACTGGATGAATTGCCTTTTCTACACTATACAATTCTTAGTTTATACAGACATATGAAAGTAATTAATGGGTCAGGTGTTTATATCAAGACGGCAACCTTGATTATAATAGTTGTTATCACCACCCGCGCAACCAATGTTCGTTTACTTTAAGTATTTGTTTATTGTCCGCCCCAATATTCGGTCTTCATACCCATTCTCTTATACTCAAATGTATACACAAACTTATCCATGTCAACCCCCTCCCCCGCCCGCACACAACAACCTATATACACATATGTGTACCCTACTAAAGTGACATTTATAGAATAACTATAAGCAACCCCTATGAATTGACATAAACGCCTATCCATGATGTCTCTATTTTTAATTTCTGTTTCGGATGCGTAGAAGGATGAACCATTGTTTAAAAAAATTATAATACTGTAGTAATCCTCAAGTTTGCTATAACCCATTGCAAACTGGATGGGATTAGGTAAACCGGGGAATTTGAGGATTAATGCAATATTATAATATTTAAAAAAAATTGCTCTGGAAATAAAGTCCCGAAAATTTGCAAAAAGAAGTGTGGAAAATCTTGTTCCAACGTCGTTTCCAGACAAGCAGCTGACGAAAGGCTCAAAAATGAAGTGACAAGTGAGAACCCATCAATCAAGGTCAATAATCGGTGCACGTGAAAATGTACAGGATTCAAGATTTTACCGACCTACGAGTGCTATCAATTGTCTCGCACAAGAAAAAGGCGACGTAATTAATCATATAATATTCTTTTATTTCTAATTACGGAGTTCAAGCTTAATTACATTTACTTATTAAGACTAGTGTACATAGTAACAATATATAGTCGTAAGGATATTCCAAAGTCAACGTGAACAAAATGTATAATCCCATTGATACATGAGTTAAACACATACTAGTGACACATCAATAGTATCCGACACTAAAATGTACTTCAAATAAATTCAACAAAAATACGACTTCAAAGAATATTGATTATATATAATGAAAACTCCAAGAAAGCACCATAGTTTGACCATGAGTGACATCAGTTACCACACTTTCGTGAAAACTACGACATTATTCAATTAGCCAAGCAATATTTCTTTATTCTTGATAGCAGCCAACCGGCAAATACGTATTGATACATTCAGCATGATGTATTTTCTAACAAACTAGTCCATTTAGCCCAAAGATGATATGCCAAGACTAACAGAAATAAAATGCGTAATCACATTGGCGAAATCATTTCAAACAAACTAGCACCTCACTCGTAAACCACATTTAAGAAGAAGATAAAAATGCCTTGAGAATAAATTCAACATATAAACACGCACTCACACACTCTCTCTCACACACACACATATATATATATATATATTACACAGTATATTTCTACTAGTGGAAAACATTAATAACAAAGTTGGTAATGGCCATTTATTTTGAGAATACTTAACTTCAATTCTACAACCTTCATTTATATACATTCTTGGGTTTCGATTTGGAATATGTACGCAACAAATATGACTCGGTGTTCTATTTTGTTTGGCTGATTGGTAAGTGTGTATGTTTGTGTTTATTTGCATAAGGTCTTCTATATATATATATATATATGTATAGAATTGAAATTACCTTTTGTGTGGCTGTCTCGGATCGTCAATTGGAGACACTCTTCGACTAAATGCTTCATCTTTTTACGTTCATCGGCCAGACGCTGGAGGAGTGCTTCACGTTGCTTGGCTCTGCGACGGGCCACTATCCTTCTGTGCGTGAACAGCGTTACCCAATCGCCTACACTGGACGCCTCCGCCTCCAATTGAACAGCTGTTGCCTCAATTTGGTAGCGCATCTGACGCTCTTTCGTCAGTGCGCGTTCACATTCGGCGTACTGCTCAGCAAGCTTCTTATGAGCCAACTTAAATTTTAAAAAGTGAAATATTTGAGTAGTGCACGCATTCACAAACTAAATGTATAATTCAATTTGCACTAAGCAATTTCGCATAAAAACTAAGAACTTCATTTAATTATGGTTTATGAAACAGTGATGTTGAAACCGAAAAATGAAACGAGTCTATAAACAGCGGAAATATTTTTCATTAAACATATAGCAATTATAAGACGAGTACGTCATCAAGGCGAAATCTTTAAATCAAGTTTGCGAGCTTGAAGTAAACACCAATTCCACTTTATTTAACCAGTCGTCGAACAAAATATGGATTAACTGGACTAACAGGTGTTCAGAAATTGTTGTAATTCTCAATTTCAGTTAACTATAGCATAAATTGATATCCATAATGTTGGTATCATGTACCTTTTCGGTACAATAATGTTCGTATCGGTTACTAACACAATAGCCATAGTGTTAGTATCCTTTACAGACTCGGTATATATATTATATAGTGTGAGTTAGCTTGAAGTCGCATTGTCGTGAGCTTTATATGATGTTAGCTTCACTATTACAGGTTTACACATTCGTCTAGGAGATTGTACCGTCCCTATTATTCCACATTCTTCTACCAAATATATAGTGGTTAAAGGACGTAATACCGGCACCTACTGATGAGTCGCCAGTAAGCACGAAACGAATGTGCATGAGATTATACTTTCCCTTTGGTTTATCCTTCTGGTCACAAATGAACTAATTTGTTACTAGGTTCGCAACACCTAATACATACTTGCATATATATTAGTTCTTCGCAATAAACAGTATTAAGCAAAGCAAAACGACTGGTTAAATTAAATGGGATTGGTGTTCACTTCAAGCTCGTAAACTTGATTTAAAGAATTGTTACCGCCACCCGCGCAAACAATTAATGTTTAAGGTGACATCTGTCAGCCAGACCCAGTGAAACTGGTGTGTAAGTATAGATTGCTTTTCTGCTCTTTGGTTTTGAGCTATTAAACAAGCATTCACGTAGACAATTGTCTGTTAGGTGTTGCGCACCAAGTAACAAATTAGTTCAAATAGGACCAGAAAGATAAACAAAAGTCAGAACCAACGGAAGGTATAATCTCATGTGTACATTCGACTCGTGTTTACTGGCGTCTCATCAGTAGGAGCCGGTATTACGCCCTATACTTCTTATTATTGTGGTGAGGAATGTGGGACTATTGGACGGTACAATCTCCCATACGCTTGTGCATACCGGCAGTAGTGGAGCTAGATCCGTTTGATCCCAATTGCCAAGTACGCATTGAGTTCGTCCTCGTGGTGGTTGGATGCCTAATCGTCTCTTTACTTCGTTGACTGATGGAACCTCATTTCCAGTGGTTAGTATGAACGATGTGAAGCCTTCGGAGGAAAGGAACGAATCAGCACACTGTCATCACAAAGACGAACTCGCTGCGTACTTGGAAATGAGGATCCATCGGACCTTTGCAAAGTGGCAACCAAAGATCACAACTTGTGGAAATTCTCAAGGTGACTCCCGCACTACGCAATATTTCAAAAAATTATCTGAGTAGTGGAGCTAATTTACTACTTTACTTTACTTTACTGCGGCTGAATCCTTTTGGAGGATAAGCCGGCTCCACATTTCATGGAGTTTCTTGGGAATTCGGTACAAGTGGTGTCCCCTCACCACTAGGCTTTTTGATCGAGGACGCACCTCTAGCCTTTGCACATCCAAGCGCAGTCTGCAAGGCAGCAGTAAGTTGCATGGTTGCCGGTGGCTGTTGGGAGCTCATTCGCCATTCGGAAGTACGGGGTACTGTCCAGGAGTCCATGTAATCCTGTGGCTGTTGAACCCTTTTGTGGTGGGGAACACACGCCGAGTCATGGTGCCGTCGTCGGGCTCATGTGGTATTTTATAGGAGATCCGATTGCCGGTCGGAAATCCACCACGCCCTGGGGACACCACCGCCATAGCCCCGTTAGCCCATGTACGATCGGCCATCGAGACATGGTTGACACCGTCGTACCACGTTGAGGAGGGGATGGACTTTACGATAATGCGAATTCAAAGCCAACACACTATATATAATATATACCGAGCCTGTAATGGGTACCAAAACTATGGTTACCGAGTCGGTACCTGATATCCACACTATGGTTGCCGAACAAGTACATGGTACCAACACTATGATTGCCGCGTCGGTACCTGATACCAACATAATGGATTTCAAGATATTCTAAATTTCACCACAATTGATAATTACTACTTCTGAACACCTGTTACTCTAGCAAAACCATGAAATCTGACAATGAGCGATATATGTATAGCAAGTTATTTCACATAAAAGAAGAAGTTTCGTTAAATTCGGCATGAACACGAGGTGTCCTATTTAGTAAGCATGCGTTTCGTGCTAACTGGCTATTGATTATTAGGAGCCTGGATCTACACACAAAAGCACTGCTCGATTAGTCTAGTCACTTGAGATAAAATACGGATTTTGGGCTTAGCATCTTTTTCTACTGATGAGAAGCCAGTACTGACGGAACGCATGGGTCAATGAGGCATCACATTCCTTTCATGCTGATTTCAAATAGAGCATCCCATTACCAAGGAAACTACCTTGTTTCTAGGGGAGTAATATATACTACTAAAATTGTTTGCAAATGCTCTTAGAATGAAGTGCCCCGGGACTAGAACTGAGTGGTATAAATGGAAAACCAAAATTTTTCAAAATAATGTACTGATGAAATGATAGGTACCTTTAATGCGAGCCATTCGTCGGAACTAGGAAACGTATCGGAGTGATGCTGAGATTTCTCAAGATGGCAATGGCCATCGAGCTTTTTACAACAATCATCCGCTGCTGCCTTCTCTTTCAGCGTAGTCTGATAGCTCATATTGACATTATCATTCAACCGTTCTTTCCATTCACCAACGGGAACGTTGTCTTCATTTGGACAATAATCACTTGCCTTTCCAGCAAAATCGTCAGCTTGAATGGCACGCTGAAGACGAGTTTGATCCAGCTGGTTACTCTTTTCCATGCCTGTGGATTCTGACAACACCAAAAATCGCTCGGCCTCAGAAAGTCTACTTAACTCATGGAACAGCACATTTAGAAGTCCGTCGGGATCGAGCATATCTATTTGGCTAAAAGGTTGTTCAGAAAATGACACATGGCAAATTTAGGAAGCTTATGGATGAATCTCTATAAATACATAATGCAAAAAATCATTTTGTCGTAAATAATTAAACGCATATTTAAGTACAAATACAAAAGTAGATAAAACATTTTCGCACAAGAAAACGTAGAAACGATAAGCGCAGTATGACCGAATAAACAACTCCTATTCATTAGATTAATCGAGGATCAGTAAAAACAACTGATAGTTCACTGTGCTTGTAACGGTATAGTATCTTCTCCGGAGCCAAGGAAGTTGTATTGCCTTTCACCCTACCCA